>CANNZV010002294.1:0-104885 GCA_947561585.1 Caprella mutica | reverse complement strand
GAAATAAATAATATAAAATGTCAAGTATTTGTAACATAGGTTTCATGACACTGTAACGCTATATCAGTTTTTATGTAGGTTACAAATTTTTCTAATTTATTAAGGTACCTACTACCTACCTAGTAACGCTAGAAGTGCCCTCCACAGGTGATTCTTGCTCAGTGTAATACCTACCTATAAATTTAGTTTGTTAGAACATTTTTGTGTTATTGCAATTAGCTACAGTGTACCTAGTTTCAAAGTGCAATGTGCCTAGTTTCGAACTACAGTGTACCTAGTTTCAAAGTGCAACGTGCCTAGTTTCGAACTACAGTGTACCTAGTTTCAAAGTGCAATGTGCCTAGTTTCGAACTACTGTGTACCTAGTTTCAAAGTGCAATGTGCCTAGTTTCGAACTACAGTGTACCTAGTTTAGAAGAGCAATGTGCCTAGTTTCGGAGTACAGTGTACCTAGATAGTTTCTAAATACAGTGTACCTAGTTTCAAAGTGCAATGTGCCTAGTTTCGAACTACAGTGTATACCTAGTTAGTATCGAACTACAGTGTACCTAGTTTCAAAGTGCAATATGCCTAGTTTCGAACTACAGTGTACCTAGTTTAGAAGAGCAATGTGCCTAGTTTCGAAGTACAGTGTACCTGGATAGTTTCTAAATACAGTGTACCTAGTTTCAAAGTGCAATGTGCCTAGTTTCAAAGTACAGTGTACCTAGTTTCAAAGTGCAATGTGCCTAGTTTCGAAATACAGTGTACCTAGATAGTTTCGAAGTACAGTGTACCTAGATAGTTTCGAAATACAGTGTACCTAGATAGTGTCGAAATACAGTGTACCTAGATAGTTTCGAAATACAGTGTACCTAGATAGTTTCAAAATACAGTGTACCTAGATAGTTTTGAAATACAGTGTACCTAGATAGTTTCGAAATACAGTGTACCTAGATAGTTTCGAAATACAGTGTACCTAGATAGTTTCAAAACACAGTGTACCTAGATAGTTTCGAAATACAGTGTACCTAGATAGTTTCGAAATACAGTGTACCTAGATAGTTTCGGAATACAGTGTACCAAGATAGTTTCAAAATACAGTGTACCTAGATAGTTTTGAAATACAGTGTACCTAGATAGTTTCGAAACACAGTGTACCTAGATAGTTTCGAAATACAGTGTACCTAGATAGTTTCGAAATACAGTGTACCTAGATAATTTCGAAATACAGTGTACCTAGATAGTTTCGAAATACAGTGTACCTAGATAGTTTCGAAATACAGTGTACCTAGATAGTTTCGAAATACAGTGTACCTAGATAGTTTCGAAATACAGTGTACCTAGATAGTTTCGAAATACAGTGTACCTAGATAGTTTTGAAATACAGTGTACCTAGATAGTTTTGAAATACAGTGTACCTAGATAGTTTCGAAATACAGTGTACCTAGATAGTTTCGAAATACAGTGTTCCTAGATAGTTTCGAAATACAGTGTACCTAGATAGTTTCGAAATACAGTGTACCTAGATAGTTTCGAAATACAGTGTACCTAGATAGTTTCGAAATACAGTGTACCTAATTTCAAACTGCAGAACTAGGTACCTAGAAATTTATTCAACTCAATTGCCTGATATTAGGTAGGCTTATATAGTTTTTTCTTCCACTGTCAAAAGTGTATACCATACCTATTTCCACTTAAATATTGTGACTTACAATGAAGAAATAGTATACCTACTTAGTTAGTTATTTGTGTACCTACTAGTACTTCATTATGTAACTAAATTGATATCTTCCTTTAAAACTGAAAACAGGTAAAATAGCTAATTAAATTAAAACTCTGACCTATATTTCTAACTTGAAAGATACTACCAGTACAACAAATTAAGAAAAAATTAGTCTAGGGTAAGTTCCAAATTATCAGTCAGATTCACATCTTCGGTCATAGCTATTCCAAACTGACTCAAGACATGTATCGAACTTGTTATATAAAGAAAGATTTCTAGCTATTAAATGAATATAAGCAGAGTATTAAGAATAATGGTTAATAAAGTTATACAGAATACCTAATTAACACAAAATAGTGACAATAACATCCTATTATAAGTACAGTACAGCCAAATGTTTGAATTTAAGATTTTCGGTTCTAGACATTTACTAATCAGTTATTATTTAAAATTTTAATAGAATATACTTTTTAATTTCAGATATGATTTAGAAGGTGAAATCTAACCTTTGTTAAATTATGACTACCTAGGTTCTCTGAAATTTAAAAACTATAATTATTCAAAAAATTAATACCTAATAACTATTTAGTAGGAAGAATTATTTGGATAGCACTTTAATAAATTGATTAATTTTTAAAATTGTCTAAAGACTTTGTGGATGCAGTTCATAGTAACACTTTGGTTTACTTTTACAAGAAGGTTGGTGTTTCTTACATTTCTAAATTAATGATTTAATTGATTGTTAACTGTTTATTAATCTTTTAACCATTATTAACGGGTTCAAAATACTTTGAATGAATTTATTTAATAAAACAAACATCGAATATCCGTCTGTTTCAGTCCAGAGAAAATTACGTAGACTTTTGAAGATGAAAAATATACGGTACATACGCTTTTATAACTGCATGCAACTCCTAACTTACCTGACACTTTGAAAGTAAAGAGGATAGTTTCAGATAAACGTTGTACCTACCTAGGAGACTAGGGTAAGTCCCGAGTTATCGGACAGTTCCCCATTTCCGACCATAAAAATTATATTATTTACCATTTTAAATGCTAAGCCTATTAATTCAATTTAATGAAATAGCCATTTAACAGTAAAATTGTAAACTTATTTTTAGTTATATGACCGAAAATGTAGCACCGTCCAATAACTCGTAATTTACACTACAGCCAGTATATAGGTATATAGTATATAGGCACCAAGCTACGTAACCGTTACTTGTGAATAAGTTTAATAAATTGCATTGGTATGTGTGTAGCTTAAAACTTTAAAAATCTCTTAATTAGATTCATTTTACCGATTGTTTGGTTATACATATACAGTACCTACCAGTAATAGTAACAACAAGTGATTTAATGGATTGTTAATTGTTTATTAATCTTCTAACCATTATTAACTGTTTTAAAATACTTTGAATGAAGTTTATTTAATAAAACAAACAAAATTAGCTACATAGAAGTTTGAGGATGAAAAACATATGTTATATATGCTTTTATAACTGCATGAGTTTCTTTTAGAATGTTTTTAATCTTTATTTCTTCGAAAACAATAAGAATAATCGTCACGTGAACGCACAGTACCTACTATGCGTACAAACACATGTACATACACAATATACAAAATATAGTAAGTAGTGACAATCGAGTGATTTGTGGTTGGTACGTCATCAAGGCAACACACTTAGCTCAAAAATTAGAAATAAGTAGTTCGAATAACTGAATTCATATCCATTACTCTTTTCATATATTGGCCATAAATAAACAATTTCATAATTTAACACTCTTAGATTGCCTTCTATTATATTTTAGAGTGCTGCTGTGATGACGTCACTAAACAAATATGAATTGGTTTGTAGTTTTTTAACCAGCAGCCTTATAGCTCTAATGAATAGAGTAATAAACAATTAGAATGGAGGGGACCTTTAATATGAAATGTATTATTTTGATGATCACTTCATTATGAACAATTAGCTCACTGAAGTTTAAATAAATTATCACCTGCTGCTTACAAATTGTACAGTGCGGGAATAATGACTATAATCTGAAAGAAAGCGGGGATAATAACATTTTGCTTTGGCGCCAAAATTAAAATTCTAAATTCTAAATACATATACTGCTATATTCTTGCCTACAGAAATACAAGAATGGTTGAGAAAAAACGGTATGAAGGTAAATGACCGAGATTAATTCAATAATGCTGTTTGTAAAAATGTGAGAAGTTGAATATCTTTGTAAATAGGAAATTTCAGAAGTATCTGACAAACTATTCTGGCTCACCAGTTTCATTTACATAACCTATCTACTTTTCGATATTGTTGCATTCAAAACAACGGAGAAATTCACTTTTTTCGAAAATGTTCGTCATTGAAATCATCCAAGAGGCTGAAAGTGCATCTCTATTGTGACTCTTTGACTTACTCCATTTTGTCGATAATTAAATTATTTTGGGAATAAAATATTTTCTCTATGATTCTATGTAAATGAAGTAAATACATTGTTTTAGCAATGGAAACCTGCGAGTCATCAAATTCTCCATTAAATTATATATTTAAACAGATATATTAAAAGGTAACGGATTTGACACTATTATTTGTAGTAGACCTAAATAAAACCTATTGTAGTCGTCTAAATTGCAGTCTGAGACCAATTTACATCAATATGACGTCCCTTTGACCTTTCAAAGAGTTTATATGGCAATACTCTACTGATAGACCAATCAGAACACTTTCGCTATGTTTCGGCGGCAATAAGTGCTAATTTAAGAATAATTAGTCCATTTGATATAATAATAATACTATCATATTTTTATTACTAATAACTGTTATATTTTGATCAATATTACAAATACATTTTAGTGATTATTTATTATAATACATAATTAATAGCAAGACCTGTGGAAATTCCACGGGATGAGAATCAACAAAAATGTTCTGATAGAACTGATTATAAAATGACTGATTTAGACAGAAAGCATATGAAACGCAGCAAATGCGTTTAGTAACATGCTTCTTGAAATAATATCCTTTGTATTTAATTATCTTAGTCGCATCACATACTCGATTTACACAAACTTTAAGATCGAATGTCTGTTCAACCCGTTTTGTGACGGACAGACCGACTGACGCGTCTTATTTTATATTATGAGGTACTATTGATAGAGTGTCTGTAAATGTATTTTGTTTAGCAACATACAATAATTTTCTAAGCTAAGTTATATTTTAGAACAACAGTTCCTCTCCCAACTCCCTTCACTTCCACCACCTTCACTTCCTCCACCTTTACTTCCTCCAATTACAATTCCACCACCTACATTTCACACCCAACACTTCCCAACCTTCACTTCCACCACCTTCACTTCCACCACCTTCACTTCCACCACCTTCACTTCCACCACCTTCACTTCCACCACCTTCACTTCCACCACCTTCACTTCCACCACCTTCACTTCCACCACCTTTACTTCCTCTATCTTTATTTCCACTACCTTCATTTCCACCACCTTCACTTCCACCACCTTCACTTCCACCACCTTCACTTCCACCATCTGCACTTCCACCACCTTTACTTCCTCTACCTTTATTTCCACTACCTTCATTTCCACCGTCTGCACTTCCACCACCTTCACTTCCACCACCTTCACACTTCCACCACCTTTACTTCCACCACCTTTACTTCCACCACCTTCACTTCCACCACCTTCACTTCCACCACCTTCACTTCCACCACCTTCACTTCCACCACCTTCACTTCCACAACCTTTACTTCCTCCACCTTTACTTCCATCACCTTCACTTCCTCCACCTTCACTTCCACCACCTTCACTTCTACCACCTTCACTTCCACGACTTTCACTTCCTCCACCTTCACTTCCACGACCTTCACTTCCACTACCTTCATTTCCACCATCTGCACTTCCACCATCTACACTTCCACCAACTACACTTCCACCAACTACACTTCCACCATCTACACTTCCACCAACAACACTTCCACCACCTTCACTTCCACCACCTTCACTTCTACCACCTTCACTTCCACCACCTTCACTTCCACCACCTTCACTTCCACCACCTTCACTTCCACCATCTACACTTCCACCATCTATACTTCCCCAAAATTAACATCTCCCACCTTCATTTACTCACCTTCATTTACTCACCTTCATTTACTCACCTTCATTTATTCACCTTCATTTACTCACCTTCATTTACTCACCTTCATTTATTCACCTTCATTTACTCACCTTCATTTACTCACCTTCATTTACTCACCTTCATTTACTCACCTTCATTTATTCACCTTCATTTACTCACCTTCATTTACTCACCTTCATTTACTCACCTTCATTTACTCACCTTCATTTACTCACCTTTTACTAAATATAATCAAATTGAAGCACACATTGAAAATAAGATGAATAATTAATTATAAAATGTTTAGTTTGTGGTATCATGCATACCGAATTTGTTTACATCTAATTACTGAAAGCGTAACGGACGTACTCACTAAGGAAGGAACAAGCAGAATAATAATATGATTAGATATTATTATTGTTATTTTATATTATTGATTATTTTATTATACCTATATATCATATTTTGATTGATAGTAATAATAATATTTTCAATCATGCAAAATATATCTTTTATTTTCGTCAGCAAAATAATAACAATTGTGAACATTTATTTCTATTTCATTATTTCATATTTCGAATAATTTTTCGCCTGAAAAGTTGTTAATTTTCAGTCTCCAGGTCTAACTGTTTCAGAGTAATGTTGCTCCAATTGACGGACAGACAGACAGATGTAGCCTATTAACATGTTGATATGCGTATATATAATTAAAACATATAGTTGTATTGTTGACTAATTAATTTCTAATATTATTTACATGGTGACTAAAAACAATTGTACAATTAATTCATTACCAAACAAAATGTTGTGTTATTATGCAGAACATAGTTACAATTTAACATTTATTATTAATGCTATGATATTATTTAACTAACAATCATCACCTAGTATATATGGTACACCATTGAGTTAAGCAGGTTAAGTCATACAATCATCTGTTTTTCCCAACTCTTTGTTACAGGTTTTATGTTCAAGTATGAAGGTGAGAGTCTCGGAGATATCAGCTATACATTGCCCCGTCTGTCCACTGGTTGTCCCCCTATACTTCGTGTGACTGACACGCCTGATGTCTCTGTGGAAACTATCTGCAGTTTCATCAGCAGTTTAGCGCCAGTAAAGTCTACCACAGTCCCATACACGTGAGTCATGAGACTGTTTGTCCCAACAGTTACCTTAGTGTTGAATATTGTTAGTAAGAGATGCAATAAAATAAAACTTTGGGAGTATGTATTTAGAGTACAATTCGTTACTAATTTTGAGGTATAATGACTATTGAAATTAGAAAATTTAACTGTTGGAATACTTAGGTGCAATGGTGTGCACTTTGATGCAATGGTGTGCACTTTGGTGCAATGGTGTGCACTTTGATGCAATGGTGTGCACTTTGATGCAATGGTGTGCACTTTGATGCAATGGTGTGGACTTTGATGCAATGGTGTGCACTTTGATGCAATGGTGTGCACTTTGATGCAATGGTGTGCACTTTGATGCAATGGTGTGCACTTTGGTGCAATGGTGTGCACTTTGATACAATGGTGTGCACTTTGATGCAATGGTGTGCACTTTGATGCAATGGAGTGCACTTTGATGCAATGGTGTGCACTTTGGTGAAATGGAGTGCACTTTGATACAATGGTGTGCACTTTGATGCAATGGTGTGCACTTTGATGCAATGGTGTGCACTTTGATGCAATGGAGTGCACTTTGATGCAATGGTGTGCACTTTGGAGAAATGGAGTGCACTTTGATACAATGGTGTGCACTTTGATACAATGGTGTACACTTTGATGCAATGGTGTGCACTTTGATGCAATGGTGTGCACTTTGATGCAATGGTGTGCACTTTGATGCAATGGTGTGCACTTTGATGCAATGGTGTGCACTTTGATACAATGGTGTGCACTTTGATGCAATGGTGTGCACTTTGATGCGATGGTGTGCACTTTGATGCAATGGAGTGCACTTTGATGCAATGGTGTGCACTTTGGTGAAATGGAGTGCACTTTGATACAATGGTGTGCACTTTGATGCAATGGTGTGCACTTTGATGGAATCTCAGTCACTCTATCCCCTGTCTCAGTCACTCCATCCCCTGTCTCAGTCACTCCATCCCCTGTCTCAGTCACTCCATCCCCTGTCTCAGTCACTCCATCCCCTGTCTCAGTCACTCCATCCCCTGTCTCAGTCACTCCATCCCCTGTCTCAGTCACACCATCCCCTGTCTCAGTCACTCCATCCCCTGTCTCAGTCACTCTATCTTCTGTCTCAGTCACTCCATCCCCTGTCTCAGTCACTCTATCCCCTGTCTCAGTCACTCCATCCCCTGTCTCAGTCACTCCATCCCCTGTCTCAGTCACTCCATCCCCTGTCTCAGTCACTCCATCCCCTGTCTCAGTCACTCCATCCCCTGTCTCAGTCTCTCCATCCCCTGTCTCAGTCACTCCATCCTCTTTCTCAGTCACTCCATCCCCTGTCTCAGTCACTCCATCCCCTGTCTCAGTCTCACCATCCCCTCTCTCAGTCACTCCATCCCCTGTCTCAGTCACTCCATCCCCTGTCTCAGTCACTCCATCCTCTGTCTCAGTCACTCCATCCCCTGTCTCAGTCAATCCATCCCCTGTCTCAGTCACTCCATCCCCTGTCTCAGTGACTCCATCCCCTGTCTCAGTCACTCTATCCCCTGTCTCAGTCACTCTATCCCCTGTCTCAGTCACTCCATCCCCTGCCTCAGTCACTCCATCCCCTGTCTCAGTCACTCCATCCCCTGTCTCAGTCACTCCATCCCCTGTCTCAGTCACTCCGTCCCCTGTCTCAGTCACTCCACCCCCTGTCTCAGTCACTCCATCCCCTGTCTCAGTCACTCTATCCCCTGTCTCAGTCACTCCATCCCCTGTCTCAGTCACTCCATCCCCTGTCTCAGTCACTCCAACCCCTGTCTCAGTCACTCCATTCCCTGTCTCAGTCACTCCATCCCCTGTCTCAGTCACTCCGTCCCCTGTCTCAGTCACCCCATCCTCTGTCTCCGTCACTCCATCCCCTGTCTCAGTCACTCTATTCCCTGTCTCAGTCACTCCATCTCCTGTCTCAGTCATTCCATCCCCTGTCTCAGTCACCCCATCCTCTGTCTCCGTCACTCCATCCCCTGTCTCAGTCACCCCATCCTCTGTCTCCGTCACTACATCCCCTGTCTCAGTCACTATATCCCCTGTCTCAGTCACTCCATCCCCTGTCTCAGTCACTCCATCCCCTGTCTCAGTCACTCCATCCCCTGTCTCAGTCACTCAATCCCCTGTCTCAGTCACTCCATCTCCTGTCTCAGTCACTCCATCCCCTGTCTCAGTCACTCCATCCCATGTCTCAGTCACTCCATCCCCTGTCTCAGTCACTCCATCCCCTGTCTCAGTCACTCCATCCCCTGTCTCAGTCACTCCATCCCCTGTCTCAGTCACTCCATCTCCTGTCTCAGTCACTCAATCCCCTGTCTCAGTCACTCCATCCCATGTCTCAGTCACTCCGTCCCCTGTCTCAGTCACTCCATCCTCTGTCTCAGTCACTCCATCCTCTGTCTCAGTCACTCCATCCCCTGTCTCAGTCACTCAATATCCTGTCTCAGTCACTCCATCCCCTGTCTCAGTCCTTCCATCTCCTGTCTCAGTCACTCCATCCCCTGTCTCAGTCACTCCATCCCCTGTCTCAGTCCATCCATCTCCTGTCTCAATCACTCCATCCCCTGTCTCAGTCACTCCATCCCCTGTCTCAGTCACTCCATCCCCTGTATCAGTCACTCCATCTCCTGTCTCAGTCACTCCATCCCCTGTCTCAGTCACTCCATCCCCTGTCTCAGTCACTCCATCCCCTGTCTCAGTCACTCCATCCCCTGTCTCAGTCACTCCATACCCTGTCTCAGTCACTCCATCCCCTGTCTCAGTCACTCCATCCCCTGTCTCAGTCACTCCATCCCCTGTCTCAGTCACTCCATCCCCTGTCTCAGTCACTCCATCCCCTGTCTCAGTCACTCCATCCCCTGTCTCAGTCACTCCATCTCCTGTCTCAGTCACTCCATCTCCTGTCTCAGTCACTCCATCCCCTGTCTCAAACACTCCATCCCATGTCTCAGTCACTCCATCCCCTGTCTCAGTCACTCCATCCCCTGTCTCAGTCACTCCATCTCCTGTCTCAGTCACTCCATCCCCTGTCTCAGTCACTCCATCCCCTGTCTCAGTCACCCCATCCTCTGTCTCCGTCACTACATCCCCTGTCTCAGTCACTCTATCCCCTGTCTCAGTCACTCCATCCCCTGTCTCAGTCACTCCATCCCCTGTCTCAGTCACTCCATCCCCTGTCTCAGTCACTCAATCCCCTGTCTCAGTCACTCCATCTCCTGTCTCAGTCACTCCATCCCCTGTCTCAGTCACTCCATCCCATGTCTCAGTCACTCCATCCCCTGTCTCAGTCACTCCATCCCCTGTCTCAGTCACTCCATCCCCTGTCTCAGTCACTCCATCCCCTGTCTCAGTCACTCCATCTCCTGTCTCAGTCACTCAATCCCCTGTCTCAGTCACTCCATCCCATGTCTCAGTCACTCCGTCCCCTGTCTCAGTCACTCCATCCTCTGTCTCAGTCACTCCATCCTCTGTCTCAGTCACTCCATCCCCTGTCTCAGTCACTCAATATCCTGTCTCAGTCACTCCATCCCCTGTCTCAGTCCTTCCATCTCCTGTCTCAGTCACTCCATCCCCTGTCTCAGTCACTCCATCCCCTGTCTCAGTCCATCCATCTCCTGTCTCAATCACTCCATCCCCTGTCTCAGTCACTCCATCCCCTGTCTCAGTCACTCCATCCCCTGTATCAGTCACTCCATCTCCTGTCTCAGTCACTCCATCCCCTGTCTCAGTCACTCCATCCCCTGTCTCAGTCACTCCATCCCCTGTCTCAGTCACTCCATCCCCTGTCTCAGTCACTCCATACCCTGTCTCAGTCACTCCATCCCCTGTCTCAGTCACTCCATCCCCTGTCTCAGTCACTCCATCCCCTGTCTCAGTCACTCCATCCCCTGTCTCAGTCACTCCATCCCCTGTCTCAGTCACTCCATCCCCTGTCTCAGTCACTCCATCTCCTGTCTCAGTCACTCCATCTCCTGTCTCAGTCACTCCATCCCCTGTCTCAGTCACTCCATCCCCTGTCTCAGTCACTCCATCCCCTGTCTCAGTCACTCCATCCCATGTCTCAGTCACTCCGTCCCCTGTCTCAGTCACTCCATCCTCTGTCTCAGTCACTCCATCCTCTGTCTCAGTCACTCAATCTCCTGTCTCAGTCACTCCATCCCCTGTCTCAGTCACTCCATCCCCTGTCTCAGTCACTCAATCTCCTGTCTCAGTCACTCCATCCCCTGTCTCAGTCCTTCCATCTCCTGTCTCAGTCACTCCATCCCCTGTCTCAGTCACTCCATCCCCTGTCTCAGTCACTCAATCCCCTGTCTCAGTCACTCCATCTCCTGTCTCAGTCACTCCATCCCCTGTCTCAGTCACTCCATCCCATGTCTCAGTCACTCCATCCCCTGTCTCAGTCACTCCATCCCCTGTCTCAGTCACTCCATCCCCTGTCTCAGTCACTCCATCCCCTGTGTCAGTCACTCCATCCCCTGTCTCAGTCACTCTATCTCCTGTCTCAGTCACTCCATCCCCTGTCTCAGTCACTCCATCCCATGTCTCAGTCACTCTGTCCCCTGTCTCAGTCACTCCATCCTCTGTCTCAGTCACTCCATCCTCTGTCTCAGTCACTCCATCCCCTGTCTCAGTCACTCAATCTCCTGTCTCAGTCACTCCATCCCCTGTCTCAATCCTTCCATCTCCTGTCTCAGTCACTCCATCCCCTGTCTCAGTCACTCCATCCCCTGTCTCAGTCCTTCCATCTCCTGTCTCAGTCCTTCCATCTCCTGTCTCAGTCACTCCATCCCTTGTCTCAGTTACTCCATCCCCTATCTCAGTCCATCCATCTCCTGTCTCAATCACTCCATCCCCTGTCTCAGTCACTCCATCCCCTGTCTCAGTCACTCCATCCCCTGTATCAGTCACTCCATCCCCTGTCTCAGTCACTCCATCCCCTGTCTCAGTCACTCCATCCCCTGTCTCAGTCACTCCATCCCCTGTATCAGTCACTCCATCCCCTGTCTCAGTCACTCCATCCCCTGTCTCAGTCACTCTATCCCCTGTCTCAGTCACTCCATCCCCTGTCTCAGTTACTCCATCCCTTGTCTCAGTCACTCCATCCCCTGTCTCAGTCACTCCATACACTGTCTCAGTCACTCCATCCCCTGTCTCAGTCACTCCATCTCCTGTCTCAGTTACTCCATCCCCTGTCTCAGTCACTCCATATCCTGTCTCAGTCACTCCATCCCCTGTCTCAGTCACTCCATATCCTGTCTCAGTCACTCCATCCCCTGTCTCAGTCATCCATCTCCTGTCTCAGTCACTCCATCCCCTGTCTCAGTCACTCCATCCCATGTCTCAGTCACTCCGTCTCCTGTCTCAGTCCTTCCATCTCATGTCTCAGTCACTCCATCCCCTGTCTCAGTCACTCCATCCCTTGTCTCAGTCCATCCATCTCCTGTCTCAATCACTCCATCCCCTGTCTCAGTCACTTCATCCCCTGTCTCAGTCACTCCATCCCCTGTATCAGTCACTCCATCTCCTGTCTCAGTCACTCTATCCCCTGTCTCAGTCACTCCATCCCCTGTCTCAGTCACTCCATCCCCTGTCTCAGTCACTCCATCCCCTGTCTCAGTCACTCCATCCCCTGTCTCAGTTACTCCATCCCCTGTCTCAGTCACTCCATCCCCTGTCTCAGTCACTCCATCTCCTGTCTCAGTCACTCCATCCCCTGTCTCAGTTACTCCATCCCTTGTCTCAGTCACTCCATCCCCTGTCTCAGTCACTCCATACACTGTCTCAGTCACTCCATCCCCTGTCTCAGTCACTCCATCCCCTGTTTCAGTCACTCCACCCCCTGTCTCAGTCACTCCATCCCCTGTCTCAGTTACTCCATCCCCTGTCTCAGTCACTCCATCCCCTGTCTCAGTCACTCCATCTCCTGTCTCAGTTACTCCATCCCCTGTCTCAGTTACTCCATCCCCTGTCTCAGTCACTCCATCCCCTGTCTCAGTCACTCCATCTCCTGTCTCAGTTACTCCATCCCCTGTCTCAGTCACTCCATATCCTGTCTCAGTCACTCCATCCCCTGTCTCAGTCACTCCATCCCCTTTCTCAGTCACTCCATATCCTGTCTCAGTCACTCCATATCCTGTCTCAGTCACACCATCCCCTGTCTCAGTCACTCCATCCCCTGTCTCAGTCACTCCATATCCTGTCTCAGTCACTCCATCCCCTGTCTCAGTCACTCCATCCCCTGTCTCAGTCACTCCATCCCCTGTCTCAGTCTTCTTATACTTTCTAAGTTTATTTCTCTTCAGTAGTTAGATATAACTCTTACTTCCTGGTGTGTACAGCACACTCTATTTGTTTATTCTGTGACAAGTAGGAACAAAAATAATTACTTTTTTCTATTACCTGTACAAGAATTAACTAAACTTTTAACTTTCAACACTAATATCATTCTACCTCTTCCATGACATATAAAAATAAGTTAAAAAATTGGAAACCCTGTTTTAAATTGATATCCAGTATCTGATGAGATTCAAGTGTAAGATTAACTACTAATTGAAAAGGGATAAATAGTAAAGGAGGTAATAATAATGATTATCTTTGTCAAGTCTCCATGATAATTTCCATTTAATCTCTAATATACCCAAATCTAGGGTAATTTTTACATTGTGTTTAGGGTATTAGTCCTGTAGCTTTAGAGTAAATTCCACCGTCACGCCCCTTAACATTCGTTACTACTCTAGCTTGTAACGATACTCTGGCGAACTGTGCCTTTTATCACTCTGGCCGATATCAGTAACCCAATTTGTTGTCGGTTTTTGTGCTGTTTAGCGTCAGACACCGGAAACTGTAAAATCTGTGGTATTAATTAGTAGCCGCTATAATAACTATTCTTCACATTCAATAATTTACTAAGTTCTATTTATCGTTAGTACGTCTCTATGTGCTATTTGTTGTTTCCGGTGCCAAAATTTGTTCTGTTCAGTTAGCTGCGTAATCTCTATTTGTTCCAGGCGTAACATTTCACAAACGTACTAATAGTAGAGAGGCAGAATCCAAAATGAAAATTTAAAAATCATTTTGGGTAGAGACGTACATCCACCCTAGTTTGGTCAGTTATAGGGTCCCACACATCACCAGGGTGGATGTACCACGAAACAATCCTTTTTTGATCATTTTGGGTCACTTTGTTAAAAGGTAAAAAGCTGAATTTTGTAAATATTTCAGAGTGAGAGAAACTAAAATTGATCTAAAAATATAAGTACTTAACATAAAAAGATGTATAAACACTCAAAAGAAAGCATTTGATAGTATCTACAAGACGAACTAAATGTCAATTTGATTGGTCCACTTTCGCGGTCAGGAGAGGTCAAATAATGACGTCATAAGGGTCATGCTGAAAATGCGTGACCATTAAAATGGACAATCTTCTGCCAAACTCCTATATGATGGTAGAAGTTTTTATTTGGACTGGTATAAAAGAGGGGATCAGTGGGCAGTTTATACCAGTGCAATAAAACAAAATCCCTTTAATATTCAATAACAAGTATAAATTATATCATTCATCTAAACTATTGGTTCCCAACCTTTTTCGACAATTTCACCCATCAACCTTTTTCAAGCATCCCGAATTCCCACGTCAAGTGTATGCAGATAGAGCAGTTACAATTATTGTACAAATATA
This sequence comes from Caprella mutica, assembly GCA_947561585.1. Classification (NCBI taxonomy): domain Eukaryota; kingdom Metazoa; phylum Arthropoda; class Malacostraca; order Amphipoda; family Caprellidae; genus Caprella; species Caprella mutica. The sequence goes on along the minus strand of CANNZV010002294.1, from coordinate 90,200 downwards.
CTCTTAACTTTTTCGTTTCAGAGTGAATGGGATAGAGAGCATTTAGTAAAGAGTAAGCAGAGCCATAGAAAAAATCCATCTGAGATTTTCAAGTTAGTAGGTTTCCTCAATTATCTCCCACGAGGCAGCTGCAAATATCCCCAGTCTGTGTTGGAACAATTCTCCATTAACTTCTATCCAACCAGAGATGGTGGGAGATAGAATCTTTTGAGAAGCCACAAGAGACTGACTCAAGACAAAGTCCTGACAGTGAGCGTGGTCTACATGTTCGTTGAGGGCATCCTGTGTAGGAGTAAACCATTCAGCGATTTCTTTCCTTCACAAATATCTTGAAACGAACTTGGTTACCAGATTCATATTTCTCGTTGGACTACAGATACATTTTTATATCACTTTCACTTAATTGGTCGTCACTCATTGGAACGCTTTTTTTTCTCCGAAGATCCTTCATTAACGAGGCTTTGTCGTTCTCATGAATACTTTCAGAGCTGTATTATTGTCTTTTCAGCAAACTGACTAGTGGTGTCGCTCTCAATCAGTTTATGAAAGCATGTGAAGCTGCGTATGAATGGCCCTGATAGTGTAATTTGATGAATAACCCGGAGAAATAAAGAATCTTACTAGAATAAAGACTCTTCTGATCGGTTGAAACGTACGTCCCATTTCTTTTTTAATAAGTTTCAGACTGGATTAAGACGTTATATTTCTGTCAAATAGGACATCGATTCTAGTTCATGACTTGAAATGGCTCATCTCATTTTTGACAAAGTATCACAAAGTTGACCAAATGTATTGCCCCTAGAATCTGACAGTGAAAATTGAGTTGGCAACAATTCATACATGTATATTATCGAATTTGACATTACACCCACTCTCCGCAGCCACAAGCAATCTCTTAAACAGATCCCTATCTGCCTAGAGCATTTTATGTTTTCCATCATCAGATGCTACCTTCACTTTATATATGGAGGCAAACGACTTGGTTTTGTTATGCTTCAATGCCAAGTAAAACTCTGTCGATCATTATCTAATTCCAATACCAAAACTTCCTTAGTTCAGCAGATAGTAGGTCACTCTTGCTCATCATGTGGCAACTCAACAGGGCCAATATCCCTATGGTGCTAATCCACATTCTCTTCTTCCAACTGAAGTCCGAACAAGGCAATGTATCATCTTCCCCTGTCATCTATCCCTCTCTACCACTTTAAACATTACAAATATTGAGACTTCAGCAAACTGAATGCTCCTTGTACACAATTAAAGGGATCAACTATAGGCCTACAATATATCTCCACTCTCATTCATGGGTCTAGGACATCTCGTCCACGGTCATTTCGTCAAGCAGACTTCGTCCAACGAATTGCTTTATTTTGTATTTTAAAGTGTTAATGGGATATATTTCATAATATTTTACACTATTGCATTATTAGCCAGGTGTAAACATATATTAATACAATAGTGAGTTACACCGAAACATTTCCTATGAACACAAAGAATATTTATCTATTGATTATAGTTATAAAATTAGATATGCCACTCAGGTTGACTGTTTCTTTGAGTTACTAATTACCTCGTTGAATATTTTACATTAATTAATGAGTTATGAGTATCTATAACTGAAATAACAGGGTACAAACAGGAATAAATGTGTGAATACGTAAATAATTAAACGTAACATTAAAAAGTACCAATATCTACTTAATTCTCTTATATCACTTGTTTAGTAGTACATTATGTACCTGCATATCATTATGTATGTAATTTATGTAGTCACTGTTAAAATATTCTGCTATAAAAAACTGATTTCTGAACCAATAGAGCATCTAATTACCTAATCTGAATACTGCTATTGATGATTATTGTAGTTACTGTGAAATAAACACCACTAAAAATGTCTCCGTTTTCTATTTTTATGTACTGTAATAACATCGAGACATGACTTGCAATTATTACATAGTTCACAAAACTTGGGTGTAATAAAAGCGGGGCTTACCTGTATATCATTAAAGGTATGTGCAGCATCGTTATTTTACTGATGCCGGCCAGCAGGAAAAAAAGATTGCAATAAGAATTTTAGCAAAAACCATAAATTTCTAATTACCATCTAACAAGGATGTTGCAGAACATATATAAATATTATAAAATATATACACATTATAAATAAAATACAAAATAAAGCAATCTGAAGACTATTTGTCCGTGGAAGAAAAGTCCCTGGATGAAATGTCCGTTGGACGAAATGTCCATGGACGAAATGTCCGTGCACACTCATTCATACATGACATTTATTAAACTCCAGTAATGTTTCTATGTGGAGAATAAATTTATTAAACATACTTACTCCAGTTCATTTTCTACTTCAGGTAAAAGAGTGAAGAATTTTTTGTGATATTTTGACCAATAAAATCATCAATTCATGGTGGTGGAAAACTCATTGGTACCATTAATTATTTCAAAATCACAGGTTTCTTAAATATGATATATCTGACATGTACCAATATAGGTATACGCAATACTGTCTTTTCTTATAATTCCATGGATTTTATTTTCTATGAAATTTGGCTGTTTTGAGAAAAACTTTAAATTTTCAAACGGCTCCCAAAGGTTAATATAAAAGATATTTTGAATCTGTTTGTTTTAAAAACTGCCCACTGATCCCCTCTTTTATATCAGTCCAAATAAAAACTTCTACCATCATATAGGAGTTTGGCAGAAGATTTTCCATTTTAATGGTCACGCATTTTCAGCATGACCCTTATGACGTCATTATTTGACCTCTCCTGACCGCGAAAGTGGACCAATCACAATGACATTTAGTTTGTCTTGTAGATACTATCAAATGCTTTCTTTTGAGTGTTTATACATCTTTTTATGTTAAGTACTTATATTTTTAGATCAATTTTAGTTTCTCTCACTCCAAAATATTTACAAAATTCAGCTTTTTACCTTTTTAACAAAATGGCCCAAAATGACCAAAAATGGATTTTTTCGTGGTACATCCACCCTGGTGATGTGTGGGACCCTATAACTGATCAAACTAGGGTGGATGTACCTCTCTACCCAAAATGATTTTTAAATCCTCACCAGGCCTCTTTCTGGAATCTGCCTCTCTACTATAACCTACACGTTCATATAATCCTACCATTCAAATCTCCTCCCAGAGACTCCTACTCTCTCCTACACTAACTTATAAGTTTCAGTTTTCCGTGATGCAATGAAATTATAGGGTTGTTATTGCATTACCGTTCTGTTCTAAATTAGCGATCGTGAACCTTAGACTAGCTTTATTTGGTGAACTATCAATAATTTAGCTGTTACTGTAAATAGTCTTTAGATGAATAGTCTTTAGCTGAATAGTCTTTTGCTGAATGTCTTTTGCTGAATAGTCTTTAGCTGAATAGTCTTTTGCTGAATAGTCTTTTGCTGAATAGTCTTTTGCTGAATAGTCTTTTGCTGAATAGTCTTTTGCTGAATAGTCTTTTGCTGAATAGTCTTTTGCTGAATAGTCTTTTGCTGAATAGTCTTTTGCTGAATAGTCTTTTGCTGAATAGTCTTTAGCTGAATAGTCTTTTGCTGAATAGTCTTTTGCAGAATAGTCTTTTAATGAATAGTCTTTTGCTGAATAGTCTTTTGCTGAATAGTCTTTTGCTGAATAGTCTTTTGCTGAATTGTCTTTTGCTGAATAGTCTTTTGCTGAATAGTCTTTTGCTGAATAGTCTTTTGCTGAATAGTCTTTTGCTGAATAGTCTATTGCTGAATAGTCTTTTAATGAATAGTCTTTAGCTGAATAGTCTTTAGATGAATAGTCTTTTGCTGAATAGTCTTTTGCTGAATAGTCTTTTGCTGAATAGTCTTTTGCTGAATAGTCTTTTGCTGATTAGTCTATTGCTGAATAGTCTTTTGCTGAATAGTCTTTTGCTGAATATTCTTTTGCTGAATAGTCTATTGCTGAATAGTCTTTAGCTGAATAGTCTTTTGCTGAATAGTCTATTGCTGAATAGTCTCTTGCTGAATAGTCTTTTGCTGAATAGTCTTTAGCTGAATAGTCTATTGCTGAATAGTCTTTTGCTGAATAGTCTTTTGCTGAATAGTCTTTTGCTGTATAGTCTTTTGCTCAATAGTCTTTTGCTGAATAGTCTTTTGCTGAATAGTCTTTTGCTGAATAGTCTTTTGCTGAATAGTCTTTTGCTGAATAGTCTTTTGCTGAATAGTCTTTTGCTGAATAGTCTTTTGCTGAATAGTCTTTTGCTGAATAGTCTTTTGCTGAATAGTCTCTTCAAGTTCATTACCTCTTCATGTGTATTTAGTTTAGTGTAATAAACCTAATATTAAAAATTTGTACTTTGAGAACCAGTTGTTGTTTTCATGTTACGAGCGTGAGTGAAGAATATTAGATATCAAGATGGCTACAATTCATTCACATCGTTATCTGCTAAGAACAGTGTATGCCTATTACTATAGTTATTTTCCACGTTACAGATTCTATAGGCTGTTTCTAGCGAGGTGTTCTCTCACTGCTGTTGAAGCCAATAAGTTGGCGGAGAAGTTAAGCGCCAAGAACTACACAACTAATGATGAGGGAGTTACCATGGCAACCAAACTCAGGTCAGTGTGTTAAAGTGAACCATGCAGTACATGAAGGATATATAATACCTATGGCACGCGCGTTTGAGTGATCTGCCATATCGATCTATTTTGCAGCGCAATCTATTGATCAAAAGTTTGCGCAGCGATCGATCGATAGCGCAACCATCGATCGATATCTGCGCGTTCGAATGATAAGGATTTTCTTATTTTATAAATTCAATTTATTATTTTTTTAATGGATTTTTTTGCCATTTTAAACATTTTTTTCATATTTAATAAGGCAACCATCAATTGATTGTTCCATCAATTGTCAAATCAAATCAAACGCGCAACAATCGACTGATGGTTGCCTTTTTTAAAATTAAAAAAAAATTTAAAAGTATTTTTCCATTAAAAACAAAGCAATTAATTAAAAGCATAAACTAAGAAAATCAGTATATACAGAACGCGCAACAATCAATCGATGGTTGCGCTATCGATCGATGGCTGCGCAAACTATTGATCAACAGATTGCGCAGCGAAATCGGTCGATATGGCAGATCACTCGAACGCGCGTGACACCTATATTGCGTAATAGGTATTATATCGGAACATATAAATAGTGAACCAAAAATTAATTCTAATTAAGCTAAAAAATATAAAGTGTATGTTGTATATGAATATTTAATTATTCTTTAATATATCAGATACGATTCATTAAGAAAAATGTTTACAGATGAGATCATTGGAAAAATATAGCAAATAATTATCACTTTCTAACTTATCAATAACCAACTAATTACAGTGTAACAATAAATAAATGAAATGCCATTACTTGTAGTTGATAACACGTGTTATTCTATTTCAGTTCTGCACGCAATGAGTACTGCGAGGCTTGCAATGACAGACACAAAGAAGACAATTTAATTTGCTACCAACTGCAACTGCCAAGGTGAGAACACACTCTCACTAATTCATTGCGTAACTGTCTTCTACGACTACAAACAAAACTGAAATTAAAAGAACAGTCGAGAAATATCCCTCATTGTTCTACTTCTTTTCTTATTCTGAGGTTATTAGCTCTATACCTCGGGTGTGATTGTTGTTCTTTAAGTTATTTTGTTATACATTTAACCATAGGAAGTTATTTCAGTGAATGAGAAATAGTGTTAGGTTATTCAAATGGAATATTATTGATTTTTTATGTACTTCCGTAAAAACACAGAAAAGTTAATTTGAGATAAGCAAAAGTATGCTGAAGTTCAATTTAGTCAGCTAACAAACAGAACCTTTGTCTTAAATCATTCAATTTCAGTTAAATAACTACCAATTAGTAATTCTTAATTGGGGATATTAATTAGGAAAATTTCATTTTTGAAACATATCGAATAAACTGTTACTTCAAATTAAACAAATTTGATACTCTATGGCTGTCATTTTTATTTTGTTACTTACTGTTCATTCTTTATTATTTAATTGATTCGAATGAATAAAAGAGTGAAGCCAAGTTATCTTTTGTTACTTACTGTTCATTCTCTATTATTTAATTGATTCGAATGAATAAAAGAGTGAAGCCAAGTTATCTTTTGTTACTTACTGTTCATTCTTTATTATTTAATTGATTCGAATGAATAAACGAGTGAAGCCAAGTTATCTTTTGTTACTTACTGTTCATTCTTTATTATTTAATTGATTCGAATGAATAAAAGAGTGAAGCCAAGTTATCTTTTGTTACTTACTGTTCATTCTTTATTATTTAATTGATTCGAATGAATAAAAGAGTGAAGCCAAGTTATCTTTTGTTACTTACTGTTCATTCTTTATTATTTAATTGATTCGAATGAATAAAAGAGTGAAGCCAAGTTATCTTCTGTTACGATGGCAGAGTTTGAACACGCAGTAGCTTTATTGCGTTCACCATCCATTTAAAGATAATAAACAATTTTCGAATTAACAGTTTCAGATTCTTATGCTTTCATGTGTCCAAATGTTATTAATATAAATGAAATATTAATTATTAGATATGATCTAAACCAGCCAAACTGTAACTAAAAAACCGTTACACCAAATACTAAAGAGATAGTTTCCATTTGGTGGCATTTATTTCTTACAACCATCTAAAGAAAGAAGAATGATTTCACCTGTAAAATTATAACACTTCCTTACCGTCAGATTCTCTACTCTTTCTTTCCAAACTGTTATACATCCATCAGTTTGCAGATAGGGACTGATTTTTTACAATTATTTCAAAATCAATTTTATTATGTTGTACTCTTCCGATAATAACATTCATGGTCTAACTCCATTAGCGTAATTTATTCATCCACTAATCCTAGCGATCACAATCGGTGGTTAGGATCGTAACTCACGAACAAATGAGTCTAACGTCACCATCACAACTAGTCTGTGTGATGAACTATGTGGAATATACTAATTAATACTAATTATTCTAGCATTGATTTTCTCGAGAGAGACTAACAGTTGTTCTTCATTGCAGGAGAGACTAAAGCATTGGTACAATCTCCTGAGCAGTACACACGAGCAAGAAAGAGCAAGAAACTCCTGAAATATTCGGGACGCGAAGACCTCCTCCCAACTTACAGAGTTGGGGGGACATATTTGTTGGGTTTGACTTTGATTTTACTTTTTGCAATGATTTACTGTAGAGACATGGAAGTGATTGATACTCTAGCAGTTACATTAGTGGTTTGGGCTTAGCTTATATTCATTAGTTTATATATTTTAATTCATACTTATTAGTTAACTCTATTTAATAGTTAATTCACATTTATGATTCATAATTATTTCGAGAGTTTTGAATGTCGATGATTGATTATAAACTGTTTCTGTTAACCAAGTGCCAAACTTTCAGAAAGTCCGTTAAGTACCATCTAGGCAAATCTATCTATCGTATATTTTTATGCATATCTAATATATAGGCCTAGCTGCTTTGTGTGATGATTGTACTTTAGAAATAGGCCTAAGACATCTGCTATAGCCAGGGTAAGACTTTTCTCTATTTTAATGCTGAGGCTTAGCTTTTCCCAGACTAGCATCTTCATATGGTGCTCTCCCCACTTTTCGACTACTCTCCAAACACCCCCTATTTGCTGTATTTTCTATTTTATCCAATAAACAATAAACAGTTGTATGTTCACTTTCATTCCCTGTGTAGCAGATAACAATAATTAAATCAGTTACTGAAGCATTTAAAAGAAGAAATACCTCATTACAGCCAGAAACCTAATCCAAACATTGAAGTTAGAAGGAGTAAACCATTCACAATCCATTAAAACTGACAGTCTCTTATCTGACTCCAAACTCTACAAAGGTACAAATAATGGAGGCAGAGGTCAGGTGTACCTTTGAAGTGATATTTTGTGTTATTGATACTCTTCAGGTACTCTATCAGCAGATACAGTACAGCTCAGTGTGGGAAAACCTACCAATGTCCAGTGAGTGAAATGTTACCCGTACAGACATTGCCGTGACTGTAAGATGTAGCGAATGAACTCTACAGAGGTTGTCTGCCATCTGCACCTTATTCTCTCTAATTTGATTATTCTGTCATAGTGTTACGAACTTCTGAGATACGAACTAGCGAATGAACTCTACAGAGGTTGTCTGCCATCTGCACCTTATTCTCTCTAATTTGATTATTCTGTCATAGTGCTACGAACTTCTGAGATACGAACTAGGCGAATGAACTCTACAGAGGTTGTCTGCCATCTGCACCTTATTCTCTCTAATTTGATTATTCTGTCATAGTGCTACGAACTTCTGAGATACGAACTAGCGAATGAACTCTACAGAGGTTGTCTGCCATCTGCACCTTATTCTCTCTAATTTGATTATTCTGTCATAATGTTACGAACTTCTGAGATACGAACTAGCGAATGAACTCTACAGAGGTTGTCTGCCATCTGCACCTTATTCTCTCTAATTTGATTATTCTGTCATAGTGCTACGAACTTCTGAGATACGAACTATCGAATGAACTCTACAGAGGTTGTCTGCCATCTGCACCTTATTCTCTCTAATTTGATTATTCTGTCATAGTGCTACGAACTTCTGAGATACGAACTAGCGAATGAACTCTACAGAGGTTGTCTGCCATCTGCACCTTATTCTCTCTAATTTGATTATTCTGTCATAGTGTTACGAACTTCTGAGATACGAACTAGCGAATGAACTCTACAGAGGTTGTCTGCCATCTGCACCTTATTCTCTCTAATTTGATTATTCTGTCATAGTGCTACGAACTTCTGAGATACGAACTAGCGAATGAACTCTACAGAGGTTGTCTGCCATCTGCACCTTATTCTCTCTAATTTGATTATTCTGTCATAGTGTTACGAACTTCTGAGATACGAACTAGTGAATGAACTCTACAGAGGTTGCCTGCCATCTGCACCTTATTCTCTCTAATTTGATTATTCTGTCATAGTGTTACGAACTTCTGAGATACGAACTAGCGAATGAACTCTACAGAGGTTGTCTGCCATCTGCACCTTATTCTCTCTAATTTGATTATTCTGTCATAGTGTTACGAACTTCTGAGATACGAACTAGTGAATGAACTCTACAGAGGTTGCCTGCCATCTGCACCTTATTCTCTCTAATTTGATTATTCTGTCATAGTGTTACGAACTTCTGAGATACGAACTAGCGAATGAACTCTACAGAGGTTGTCTGCCATCTGCACCTTATTCTCTCTAATTTGATTATTCTGTCATAGTGTTACGAACTTCTGGGATACGAACTAGCGAATGAACTCTACAGAGGTTGTCTGCCATCTGCACCTTATTCTCTCTAATTTGATTATTCTGTCATAGTGTTACGAACTTCTGAGATACGAACTAGCGAATGAACTCTACAGAGGTTGTCTGCCATCTGCACCTTATTCTCTCTAATTTGATTATTCTGTCATAGTGTTACGAACTTCTGAGATACGAACTAGCGAATGAACTCTACAGAGGTTGTCTGCCATCTGCACCTTATTCTCTCTAATTTGATTATTCTTTCATAGTGCTACGAACTTCTGAGATACGAACTAGCGAATGAACTCTACAGAGGTTGTCTGCCATCTGCACCTTATTCTCTCTAATTTGATTATTCTGTCATAGTGCTACGAACTTCTGAGATACGAACTAGCGAATGAACTCAACAGAGGTTGCCTGCCATCTGCACCTTATTCTCTCTAATTTGATTATTCTGTCATAGTGGTACGAACTTCTGAGATACGAACTAGCGAATGAACTCTACTTAAATCCTCTATAGTGAACTAAATCATCTATAGTGAACTAAATCCTCTATAGTGAACTAAATCCTATATAGTGAACTAAATCCTCTACAGTGAACTAAATCCTCTATAGTGAACTAAATCCTCTACAGTGAACTAAATCCTCTATAGTGAACTAAATCCTCAATAGTGAGCTAAATTCTCCATAGTGAAGTAAATCCCCTACAGTAAACTAAATCCTCTATAGTGAACTAAATCCTCTACAGTGAACTAAATCCTCTATAGTGAACTAAATCCTCAATAGTGAAGTAAATCCTCCATAGTGAAGTAAATCCCCTACAGTGCACCAAATCCTCTATAGTGAACTAAATCCTCTATAGTGAACTAAATCCTCTATAGTGAAGTTAATCCTCTATAGTGAACTAAATCCTCTACAGTGAACTAAATCCTCTATACTGAACTAAATCCTCAATAGTGAGCTAAATCCTACATAGTGAACTAAATCCTCTATAGTGAAGTTAATCCTCTATAGTGAACTAAATCCTCTGCAGTGAACTAAATCCTCTATAGTGAACTAAATTCTCTATAGTGAACTAAATCCTCTATAGTGAACTAAATCTTCCATAATGAACTAAATCTTCCATAATGAACTAAATCCTCTATAGTGAACTAAATCCTCTATAGTGAAGTTATTCCCCTAAAGTGAACTGAATCCTCTAGAGTGAACTAAATCCTCTATAGTGAACTAAATCCTCTATAGTGAAGTTAATCCTCTATAGTGAACTAAATCCTTTACAGTGAACTTAATCCTCCATATAGTGAACTAAATCCTCTATAGTGAAGTAAATCCCCTACAGTGAACTAAATCCTCTATAGTGAACTAAGTCCTCTATAGTGAAGTTAATCCTCTATGGTGAAATAGATCTTCTATAGTGAACTAAATCCTCTATGGTGAACTAAATCCTCTATAGTGAACTAAATCCTCTATAGTGAACTAAATCCTCAAGAGTGAACTAAATCCTCTATAGTGAACAAAATCCTCTATAGTGAAGTAATTCCCCTAGAGTGAACTAAGTCCTCTATAGTGAAGTTAATCCTCTATGGTGAAATAAATTTTCTATAGTGAACTAAATCCTCTATGGTGAACTAAATACTCTATAGTGAACTAAATCCTCTATTGTGAACTAAATCCTCTATAGTGAACTAAATCCTCTACAGTGAACTAAATCCTCTTAAGTAAACTAAATCCTCTATAGTGAACTAAATCCTCTATAGTGAACTAAATCCTCCAGAGTGAACTAAATCCTCTATAGTGAACAAAATCCTCTATAGTGAAGTAATTCCCCTAGAGTGAACTGAATCCTCTATAGTGAACTAAATCCTCTATAGTGAACTAAATCCTCTATAGTGAACTAAATCCTCTATAGTGAATTAATTCCTACATAGTGAACTAAATCCTCTATAGTGAACTAAATCCTCTAGAGTGAGCTAAATTCTCCATAGTGAAGTAAATCCACTACAGTGAACTAAATCCTCTATAGTGAACTTAATCCTCTATAGTGAACTAAATCCTCCATAGTGAACTCAATCCTCTATAGTGAACTAAATTCTCTATAGTGAACTAAATTCTCTATAGTGAACTAAATCCTACATAGTGAACGAAATCCTCTATAGTGAACTAAATCCTCTATAGTGAAGTTAATCCTCTATAGTGAACTAAATCCTCTACAGTGAACTAAATCCTCTATACTGAACTAAATCCTCTACAGTGAACTAAATCCTCTTAAGTAAACTAAATCCTCTATAGTGAACTAAATCCTCTATAGTGAACTAAATCCTCCAGAGTGAACTAAATCCTCTATAGTGAACAAAATCCTCTATAGTGAAGTAATTCCCCTAGAGTGAACTGAATCCTCTATAGTGAACTAAATCCTCTATAGTGAACTAAATCCTCTATAGTGAACTAAATCCTCTATAGTGAATTAATTCCTACATAGTGAACTAAATCCTCAATAGTGAACTAAATCCTCTAGAGTGAGCTAAATTCTCCATAGTGAAGTAAATCCACTACAGTGAACTAAATCCTCTATAGTGAACTTAATCCTCTATAGTGAACTAAATCCTCCATAGTGAACTCAATCCTCTATAGTGAACTAAATTCTCTATAGTGAACTAAATTCTCTATAGTGAACTAAATCCTACATAGTGAACGAAATCCTCTACAGTGAACTAAATCCTCTATAGTGAGCTAAAATCTCTATAGTGAAGTAAATCTCCTACAATGAACTAAATCCTCTATAGTGAAGTTAATCCTCTATAGTGAACTAAATCCTATATAGTGAACTAAATCTTCCATAATGAACTAAATCCTCTATAGTGAACTAAATCCTCTATAGTGAACTAAATCCTCTATAGTGAAGTAAATCCCCTACAGTGAACTAAATCCTCTATAGTGAACTAAGTCCTCTATAGTGAAGTTAATCCTCTATGGTGAAATAAATCTTCTATGGTGAACTAAATCCTCTATAGTGAACTAAATCCTCTATAGTGAACTAAATCCTCCAGAGTGAACTAAATCCTCTATAGTGAACAAAATCCTCTATAGTGAAGTAATTCCCCTTGAGTGAACTAAGTCCTCTATAGTGAAGTTAATCCTCTATGGTGAAATAAATTTTCTATAGTGAACTAAATCCTCTATGGTGAACTAAATACTCTATAGTGAACTAAATCCTCTATTGTGAACTAAATCCTCTATAGTGAACTAAATCCTCTACAGTGAACTAAATCCTCTTAAGTAAACTAAATCCTCTATAGTGAACTAAATCCTCTATAGTGAACTAAATCCTCCAGAGTGAACTAAATCCTCTATAGTGAACAAAATCCTCTATAGTGAAGTAATTCCCCTAGAGTGAACTGAATCCTCTATAGTGAACTAAATCCTCTATAGTGAACTAAATCCTCTATAGTGAACTAAATCCTCTATAGTGAATTAATTCCTACATAGTGAACTAAATCCTCTATAGTGAACTAAATCCTCTAGAGTGAGCTAAATTCTCCATAGTGAAGTAAATCCACTACAGTGAACTAAATCCTCTATAGTGAACTTAATCCTCTATAGTGAACTAAATCCTCCATAGTGAACTCAATCCTCTATAGTGAACTAAATTCTCTATAGTGAACTAAATTCTCTATAGTGAACTAAATCCTACATAGTGAACGAAATCCTCTACAGTGAACTAAATCCTCTATAGTGAGCTAAATTCTCTATAGTGAAGTAAATCTCCTACAGTGAACTAAATCCTCTACAGTGAACTAAATCCTCTATAGTGAGCTAAAATCTCTATAGTGAAGTAAATCTCCTACAATGAACTAAATCCTCTATAGTGAAGTTAATCCTCTATAGTGAACTAAATCCTATATAGTGAACTAAATCTTCCATAATGAACTAAATCCTCTATAGTGAACTAAATCCTCTATAGTGAACTAAATCCTCTATAGTGAAGTAAATCCCCTACAGTGAACTAAATCCTCTATAGTGAACTAAGTCCTCTATAGTGAAGTTAATCCTCTATGGTGAAATAAATCTTCTATGGTGAACTAAATCCTCTATAGTGAACTAAATCCTCTATAGTGAACTAAATCCTCCAGAGTGAACTAAATCCTCTATAGTGAACAAAATCCTCTATAGTGAAGTAATTCCCCTTGAGTGAACTAAGTCCTCTATAGTGAAGTTAATCCTCTATGGTGAAATAAATCTTCTATAGTGAACTAAATCTTCTATGGTGAACTAAATACTCTATAGTGAACTAAATCCTCTATTGTGAACTAAATCCTCTATAGTGAACTAAATCCTCTACAGTGAACTAAATCCTATTTAGTAAACTAAATCCTCTATAGTGAACTAAATCCTCTATAGTGAACTAAATCCTCCAGAGTGAACTAAATCCTCTATAGTGAACAAAATCCTCTATAGTGAAGTAATTCCCCTAGAGTGAACTAAGTCCTCTATAGTGAAGTTAATCCTCTATGGTGAAATAAATCTTCTATAGTGAACTAAATCCTCTATAGTGAAGTAATTCCCCTAGAGTGAACTAAGTCCTCTATAGTGAAGTTAATCCTCTATGGTGAACTAAATACTCTATAGTGAACTAAATCCTCTATTAAGAACTAAATCCTCTATAGTGAACTAAATCCTCTACAGTGAACTAAATCCTATTTAGTAAACTAAATCCTCTATAGTGAACTAAATCCTCTATAGTGAACTAAATCTTCCATAATGAACTAAATCTTCCAAAATGAACTAAATCCTCTATAGTGAACTAAATCCTCTATAGTGAAGTTATTCCCCTAAAGTGAACTGAATCCTCTATAGTGAACTAAATCCTCTATAGTGAACTAAATCCTCTATAGTGAAGTTAATCCTCTATAGTGAACTAAATCCTTTACAGTGAACTTAATCCTCCATATAGTGAACTAAATCCTCTATAGTGAAGTAAATCCCCTACAGTGAACTCTATAGTGAACTAAGTCCTCTATAGTGAACTAAATCCTCTACAGTGAACTAAATCCTCCAGAGTGAACTAAATCCTCGATAGTGAACAAAATCCTCTATAGTGAAGTAATTCCCCTAGAGTGAACTAAGTCCTCTATAGTGAAGTTAATCCTCTATGGTGAAATAAATTTTCTATAGTGAACTAAATCCTCTACAGTGAACTAAATCTTACATAGTGAACTATATCCTCTATAGTGAAGTAAATCCTCTATTGTGAACTAAATCCTCTATAGTGAACTAAATCCTCTATAGTGAACTAAATCCTCCATAGTGAACTAAATCCTCAATAGTGAACTAAATTCTCTATAGTGAACTAAATCCTCTATAGTGAACTAAATTCTCTATAGTGAACTAAATCCTCTACAGTGAACTAAATCCTCTATAGTGAAGTTAATCCTCTATAGTGAACTAAATCCTCTATAGTGAACTAAATCTTCCATAAAGAACTAAATCCTCTATAGTGAACTAAATCCTCTATAGTGAAGTTATTCCCCTAAAGTGAACTGAATCCTCTATAGTGAACTAAATCCTCTATAGTGAACTAAATCCTCTATAGTGAACTAAGTCCTCTATAGTGAAGTAAATCCACTACAGTGAACTAAATCCTCTATAGTGAACTTAATCCTCTATAGTGAACTAAATCCTCCATAGTGAACTCAATCCTCTATAGTGAACTAAATTCTCTATAGTGAACTAAATTCTCTATAGTGAACTAAATCCTACATAGTGAACGAAATCCTCTACAGTGAACTGAATCCTCTATAGTGAGCTAAATTCTCTATAGTGAAGTAAATCTCCTACAGTGAACTAAATCCTCTACAGTGAACTAAATCCTCTATAGTGAAGTTAATCCTCTATAGTGAACTAAATCCTCTATAGTGAACTAAATCCTCCATAATGAACTAAATCCTCTATAGTGAACTAATTCCTCTATAGTGAAGTTATTCCCCTAAAGTGAACTGAATCCTCTATAGTGAACTAAATCCTTTACAGTGAACTTAATCCTCCATAGTGAACTAAATCCTCTATAGTGAAGTAAATCCCCTACAGTGAACTAAATCCTCTACAGTGAACTAAATCCTCTATAGTGAACTAAATTCTCTATAGTGAACTAAATCTTACATAGTGAACTATATCCTCTATAGTGAAGTAAATCCTCTTTAGTGA
Organism: Caprella mutica; assembly: GCA_947561585.1. NCBI lineage: Eukaryota > Metazoa > Arthropoda > Malacostraca > Amphipoda > Caprellidae > Caprella > Caprella mutica. The sequence goes on along the minus strand of CANNZV010002294.1, from coordinate 74,673 downwards.
GCTAAATTCTCCATACTGAAGTAAATCCACTACAGTGAACTAAATCCTCTATAGTGAACTAAATCCTCTATAGTGAACTAAATCCTCTATAGTGAACTAAATCCTCTATAGTGAACTAAATCCTCCATAGTGAACTAAATCCTCAATAGTGAACTAAATTCTCTATAGTGAACTTAATCCTCTATAGTGAACTAAATCCTCTAGAGTGAACTAAATCCTCCATAGTGAACTAAATCCTCAATAGTGAACTAAATTCTCTATAGTGAACTAAATCCTCTATAGTGAACTAAATCCTACATAGTGAACTAAATCCTCTATAGTGAACTAAATCTTCCATAATGAACTAAATCCTCTATAGTGAAGTAAATCTCCTACAATGAACTAAATCCTCTATAGTGAAGTTAATCCTCTATAGTGAACTAAATCCTCTATAGTGAACTAAATCTTCCATAATGAACTAAATCCTCTATAGTGAACTAAATCCTCTATAGTGAACTAAATCCTCTATAGTGAAGTAAATCCCCTACAGTGAACTAAATCCTCTATAGTGAACTAAGTCCTCTATAGTGAAGTTAATCCTCTATGGTGAAATAAATCTTCTATAGTGAACTAAATCCTCTATGGTGAACTAAATCCTCTATAGTGAACTAAATCCTCTATAGTGAACTAAATCCTCCAGAGTGAACTAAATCCTCTATAGTGAACAAAATCCTCTATAGTGAAGTAATTCCCCTTGAGTGAACTAAGTCCTCTATAGTGAAGTTAATCCTCTATGGTGAAATAAATCTTCTATAGTGAACTAAATCTTCTATGGTGAACTAAATACTCTATAGTGAACTAAATCCTCTATTGTGAACTAAATCCTCTATAGTGAACTAAATCCTCTACAGTGAACTAAATCCTATTTAGTAAACTAAATCCTCTATAGTGAACTAAATCCTCTATAGTGAACTAAATCCTCCAGAGTGAACTAAATCCTCTATAGTGAACAAAATCCTCTATAGTGAAGTAATTCCCCTAGAGTGAACTAAGTCCTCTATAGTGAAGTTAATCCTCTATGGTGAAATAAATCTTCTATAGTGAACTAAATCCTCTATAGTGAAGTAATTCCCCTAGAGTGAACTAAGTCCTCTATAGTGAAGTTAATCCTCTATGGTGAACTAAATACTCTATAGTGAACTAAATCCTCTATTAAGAACTAAATCCTCTATAGTGAACTAAATCCTCTACAGTGAACTAAATCCTATTTAGTAAACTAAATCCTCTATAGTGAACTAAATCCTCTATAGTGAACTAAATCTTCCATTATGAACTAAATCTTCCATAATGAACTAAATCCTCTATAGTGAACTAAATCCTCTATAGTGAAGTTATTCCCCTAAAGTGAACTGAATCCTCTATAGTGAACTAAATCCTCTATAGTGAACTAAATCCTCTATAGTGAAGTTAATCCTCTATAGTGAACTAAATCCTTTACAGTGAACTTAATCCTCCATATAGTGAACTAAATCCTCTATAGTGAAGTAAATCCCCTACAGTGAACTAAATCCTCTATAGTGAACTAAGTCCTCTATAGTGAAGTTAATCCTCTATGGTGAAATAGATCTTCTATAGTGAACTAAATCCTCTATGGTGAACTAAATCCTCTATAGTGAACTAAATCCTCTATAGTGAACTAAATCCTCCAGAGTGAACTAAATCCTCTATAGTGAACAAAATCCTCTATAGTGAAGTAATTCCCCTAGAGTGAACTAAGTCCTCTATAGTGAAGTTAATCCTCTATTGTGAACTAAATCCTCTATAGTGAACTAAATCCTCTATAGTGAACTAAATCCTCCATAGTGAACTAAATCCTCTATAGTGAAGTAAATCCCCTACAATGAACTAAATCCTCTACAGTGAACTAAATCCTCTATAGTGAACTAAATTCTCTATAGTGAACTAAATCTTACATAGTGAACTATATCCTCTATAGTGAAGTAAATCCCCTACAGTGAACTAAATCCTCTACAGTGAACTAAATCCTCTATAGTGAACTAAATTCTCTATAGTGAACTAAATCTTACATAGTGAACTATATCCTCTATAGTGAACTAAATCCTCTATAGTGAACTAAATCCTCTATAGTGAACTAAATCCTCTATAGTGAACTAAATCCTCCATAGTGAACTAAATCCTCAATAGTGAACTAAATTCTCTATAGTGAACTAAATCCTCTATAGTGAACTAAATTCTCTATAGTGAACTAAATCCTCTACAGTGAACTAAATCCTCTATAGTGAAGTTAATCCTCTATAGTGAACTAAATCCTCTATAGTGAACTAAATCTTCCATAATGAACTAAATCCTCTATAGTGAACTAAATCCTCTATAGTGAAGTTATTCCCCTAAAGTGAACTGAATCCTCTATAGTGAACTAAATCCTCTATAGTGAACTAAATCCTCTATAGTGAACTAAGTCCTCTATAGTGAAGTTAATCCTCTATGGTGAAATAAATCTTCTATAGTGAACTAAATCCTCTATGGTGAACTAAATCCTCTATAGTGAACTAAATCCTCTATAGTGAACTAAATCCTCTATAGTGAACTAAATCCTCCATAGTGAACTAAATCCTCAATAGTGAACTAAATTCTCTATAGTGAACTAAATCCTCTATAGTGAACTAAAATCTCTATAGTGAAGTAAATCTCCTACAATGAACTAAATCCTCTATAGTGAAGTTAATCCTCTATAGTGAACTAAATCCTCTATAGTGAACTAAATCTTCCATAATGAACTAAATCCTCTATAGTGAACTAAATCCTCTATAGTGAAGTTATTCCCCTAAAGTGAACTGAATCCTCTATAGTGAACTAAATCCTCTATAGTGAACTAAGTCCTCTATAGTGAAGTTAATCCTCTATGGTGAAATAAATCTTCTATAGTGAACTAAATCCTCTATGGTGAACTAAATCCTCTATAGTGAACTAAATCCTCTATAGTGAACTAAATCCTCTAGAGTGAACTAAATCCTCTATAGTGAACAAAATCCTCTATAGTGAAGTAATTCCCCTAGAGTGAACTAAGTCCTCTATAGTGAAGTTAATCCTCTATGGTGAAATAAATCTTCTATAGTGAACTAAATCTTCTATGGTGAACTAAATACTCTATAGTGAACTAAATCCTCTATTGTGAACTAAATCCTCTATAGTGAACTAAATCCTCTACAGTGAACTAAATCCTATTTAGTAAACTAAATCCTCTATAGTGAACTAAATCCGCTATAGTGAACTAAATCCTCCAGAGTGAACTAAATCCTCTATAGTGAACAAAATCCTCTATAGTGAAGTAATTCCCCTAGAGTGAACTAAGTCCTCTATAGTGAAGTTAATCCTCTATGGTGAAATAAATCTTCTATAGTGAACTAAATCTTCTATGGTGAACTAAATACTCTATAGTGAACTAAATCCTCTATTGTGAACTAAATCCTCTATAGTGAACTAAATCCTCTACAGTGAACTAAATCCTATTTAGTAAACTAAATCCTCTATAGTGAACTAAATCCTCTATAGTGAACTAAATCCTCCAGAGTGAACTAAATCCTCTATAGTGAACTAAATCCTCTATAGTGAGCTAAATTCTCCATAATGAAGTAAATCCACTACAGTGAACTAAATCCTCTATAGTGAACTAAATCTTCTATAGTGAACTTAATCCTCTATAGTGAACTAAATCCTCCATAGTGAACTAAATCCTCTATAGTAGAACTAAATTCTCTAGAGTGAACTAAATCCTCTATAGTGAACTAAATTCTCTATAGTGAACTAAATCCTACATAGTGAACGAAATCCTCTACAGTGAACTAAATCCTCTATAGTGAACTAAATCCTCTATAGTGAGCTAAATTCTCTATAGTGAAGTAAATCTCCTACAGTGAACTAAATCCTCTATAGTGAACTAAATCCTCTATAGTGAAGTTAATCCTCTATAGTGAACTAAATCCTCTATAGTGAACTAAATCCTCCATAATGAACTAAATCCTCTATAGTGAACTAATTCCTCTATAGTGAAGTTATTCCCCTAAAGTGAACTGAATCCTCTATAGTGAACCAAATCCTCTATAGTGAAGTTAATCCTCTATAGTGAACTAAATCCTTTACAGTGAACTTAATCCTCCATAGTGAACTAAATCCTCTATAGTGAACTAAGTCTTCTATAGTGAAGTTAATCCTCTATGGTGAAATAAATCTTCTATAGTGAACTAAATCCTCTATAGTGAACTAAATCCTCTATAGTGAACTAAATCCTCTATAGTGGAGTAAATCCCCAATAGTGAAGTTAATCCTCTATAGTAAACTAAATCCTCTATAGTGAACTAAATCCTCTATAGTGAACTAAATCCTCCAGAGTGAACTAAATCCTCTATAGTGAACTAAATCCTCCAGAGTGAACTAAATCCTCTATAGTGAACAAAATCCTCTATAGTGAACTAAATCCTCTATAGTGAAGTTAATCCTCTATAGTGAACTAAGTGCTCTATAGTGAACTAAATCCTTTATAGTGAACTTAATCCTCCATAGTGAACTAAATCCTCTATAGTGAACTAAATCCTCTATAGTGAACTAAATCTTCCATAATGAACTAAATCTTCCATAATGAACTAAATCCTCTATAGTGAACTAAATCCTCTATAGTGAAGTTATTCCCCTAAAGTGAACTGAATCCTCTATAGTGAACTAAATCCTCTATAGTGAACTAAATCCTCTATAGTGAAGTTAATCCTCTATAGTGAACTAAATCCTTTACAGTGAACTTAATCCTCCATATAGTGAACTAAATCCTCTATAGTGAAGTAAATCCCCTACAGTGAACTAAATCCTCTATAGTGAACTAAGTCCTCTATAGTGAAGTTAATCCTCTATGGTGAAATAAATCTTCAATAGTGAACTAAATCCTCTATGGTGAACTAAATCCTCTATAGTGAACTAAATCCTCTATAGTAAACTAAATCCTCCAGAGTGAACTAAATCCTCTATAGTGAACAAAATCCTCTATAGTGAAGTAATTCCCCTAGAGTGAACTAAGTCCTCTATAGTGAAGTTAATCCTCTATGGTGAAATAAATCTTCTATAGTGAACTAAATCTTCTATGGTGAACTAAATACTCTATAGTGAACTAAATCCTCTATTGTGAACTAAATCCTCTATAGTGAACTAAATCCTCTACAGTGAACTAAATCCTATTTAGTAAACTAAATCCTCTATAGTGAACTAAATCCTCTATAGTGAACTAAATCCTCCAGAGTGAACTAAATCCTCTATAGTGAACAAAATCCTCTATAGTGAAGTAATTCCCCTAGAGTGAACTGAATCCTCTATAGTGAACTAAATCCTCTATAGTGAACTAAATCCTCTATAGTGAATTAAATCCTACATAGTGAACTAAATCCTCTATAGTGAACTAAATCCTCTATAGTGAGCTAAATTCTCCATAATGAAGTAAATCCACTACAGTGAACTAAATCCTCTATAGTGAACTAAATCTTCTATAGTGAACTTAATCCTCTATAGTGAACTAAGTTCTCCATAGTGAACTAAATCCTCTATAGTAGAACTAAATTCTCTATAGTGAACTAAATCCTCTATAGTGAACTAAATTCTCTATAGTGAACTAAATCCTCTACAGTGAACTAAATCCTCTATAGTGAGCTAAATTCTCTATAGTGAAGTAAATCTCCTACAGTGAACTAAACCCTCTATAGTGAACTAAATCCTCTATAGTGAAGTTAATCCTCTATAGTGAACTAAATCCTCTATAGTGAACTAAATCCTCCATAATGAACTAAATCCTCTATAGTGAACTAATTCCTCTATAGTGAAGTTATTCCCCTAAAGTGAACTGAATCCTCTATAGTGAACCAAATCCTCTATAGTGAAGTTAATCCTCTATAGTGAACTAAATCCTTTACAGTGAACTTAATCTTCCATAGTGAACTAAATCCTCTATAGTGAACTAAATCCTCTATAGTGAACTAAATCCTCTATAGTGGAGTAAATCCCCAATAGTGAAGTTAATCCTCTATAGTAAACTAAATCCTCTATAGTGAACTAAATCCTCTATAGTGAACTAAATCCTCCAGAGTGAACTAAATCCTCTATAGTGAACAAAATCCTCTATAGTGAAGTAATTACCCTAGAGTGAACTGAATCCTCTATAGTGAACTAAATCCTCTATAGTGAAGTTAATCCTCTATAGTGAACTAAGTGCTCTATAGTGAACTAAATCCTTTATAGTGAACTTAATCCTCCATAGTGAACTAAATCCTCTATAGTGAACTAAATCCTCTATAGTGAAGTTATTCCCCTAAAGTGAACTGAATCCTCTATAGTGAACTAAATCCTCTATAGTGAAGTTAATCCTCTATAGTGAACTAAATCCTTTACAGTGAACTTAATCCTCCATATAGTGAACTAAATCCTCTATAGTGAAGTAAATCCTCTATGGTGAACTAAATCCTCTATAGTGAACTAAATCCTCTAAAGTGAACTAAATCCTCCAGAGTGAACTAAATCCTCTATAGTGAACTAAGTCCTCTATAGTGAAGTTAATCCTCTATGGTGAAATAAATCCTCTATAGTGAACTAAATTATCTATAGTGAACTAAATCCTACATAGTGAACGAAATCCTCTACAGTGAACTAAATCCTCTATAGTGAGCTAAATTCTCTATAGTGAAGTAAATCTCCTACAGTGAACTAAATCCTCTATAGTGAACTAAATCCTCTATAGTGAAGTTAATCCTCTATAGTGAACTAAATCCTCTATAGTGAACTAAATCCTCCATAATGAACTAAATCCTCTATAGTGAACTAATTCCTCTATAGTGAAGTTATTCCCTTAAAGTGAACTGAATCCTCTATAGTAAACCAAATCCTCTATAGTGAAGTTAATCCTCTATAGTGAACTAAATCCTTTACAGTGAACTTAATCCTCCATAGTGAACTAAATCCTCTATAGTGAAGTAAATCTCCTACAGTGAACTAAATCCTCTATAGTGAACTAAGTCTTCTATAGTGAAGTTAATCCTCTATGGTGAAATAAATCTTCTATAGTGAACTAAATCCTCTATAGTGAACTAAATCCTCTATAGTGAACTAAATCCTCTATAGTGAACTAAATTCTCTATAGTGGAGTAAATCCCCAATAGTGAAGTTAATCCTCTATAGTAAACTAAATCCTCTATAGTGAACTAAATCCTCTATAGTGAACTAAATCCTCCAGAGTGAACTAAATCCTCTATAGTGAACTAAATCCTTCAGAGTGAACTAAATCCTCTATAGTGAACAAAATCCTCTATAGTGAAGTAATTACCCTAGAGTGAACTGAATCCTCTATAGTGAACTAAATCCTCTATAGTGAAGTTAATCCTCTATAGTGAACTAAGTGCTCTATAGTGAACTAAATCCTTTATAGTGAACTAAATCCTCTATAGTGAACTAAATCCTCTATAGTGAAGTAAATCCCCTACAATGAACTAAATCCTCTATAGTGAACTAAGTGCTCTATAGTGAAGTAAATCCCCTACAGTGAACTAAATCCTCTATAGTGAACTAGGTGCTCTATAGTGAACTAAATCCTCTACAGTGAACTAAATCCTCTATAGTGAACTAAATCCTCTACAGTGAACTAAATCCTCTACAGTGAACTAAATCCTCTACAGTGAACTAAATCCTCTATAGTGAACTAAATCCTCTTCAGTGAACTAAATTCTCTATAGTGAACTAAATCCTCTATAGTGAACTTAATCCCCTACAGTGAACTAAATCCTCTATAGTGAACTAAATCCTCTATACTGAACTAAATCCTCTACAGTGAACTAAATCCTCTACAGTGAATTAAATCCTCTATAGTGAACTAAATCCTCTATAGTGAACTAAATCCTCTATAGTGAACTAAATCTTCTATAGTGAACTAAATCCTCCATAGTGAACTAAATCCTCTATAGTGAACTAAATCCTCTATAGTGAACTAAATTCTCTATAGTGAACTAAATCCTCTACAGTGAACTGAATCCTCTATGGTGAACTTAATCCCCTACAGTGAACTAAATCCTCTATAGTGAACTAAATCCTCTATAGTGAACTAAATCCTCTACAGTGAACTAAATCCTCTACAGTGAACTAAATCCTCTACAGTGAACTGAATCCTCTATAGTGAACTTAATCCCCTACAGTGAACTGAATCCTCTATAGTGAACTGAATCCTCTATAGTGAACTTAATCCCCTACAGTGAACTAAATCCTCTATAGTGAACTAAATCCCCTAAAGTGAACTAAATCCTCTATAGTGAAGTAAATCCCCTACAGTGAACTAAATCCTCTATAGTGAACTAAGTCCTCTATAGTGAAGTTAATCCTCTATGGTGAAATAAATCTTCTATAGTGAACTAAATCCTCTATAGTGAACTAAATCCTCTATAGTGAACTAAATCCTCTATAGTGAACTAAATCCTCTATAGTGAACTAAATCCTCCAGAGTGAACTAAATCCTCTATAGTGAAGTAATTCCCCTAGAGTGAACTGAATCCTCTATAGTGAACTAAATCCTCTATAGTGAAGTTAATCCTCTATAGTGAACTAAATCCTCTATAGTGAACTAAATCCTCTATAGTGAAGTAAATCTCCTACAGTGAACTAAATCCTCTACAGTGAACTAAATTCTCTATAATGAAGTAAATACCCTACAGTGAACTAAATCCTCTATAGTGAGCTAAATTCTCTATAGTGAAGTAAATCTCCTACAGTGAACTAAATCCTCTATAGTGAACTAAATTTTCTATAGTGAAGTTAATCCTCTATAGTGAACTAAATCCTCTATATCTAAATCCTCCATAATGAACTAAATCCTCTATAGTGAACTAAATCCTCTATTGTGAAGTTATTCCCCTATAGTGAAGTTAATCCTCTATAATGAACTAAATCCTTTATAGTGAACTTAATCCTCTATAGTGAACTAAATCATCTATAGTGAACTAAATCCTCTATAGTGAAGTAAATCCCCTACAGTGAACTAAATCCTCTATAGTGAAGTGAATCCCCTACAGTGAACTAAATCCTCTATAGTGAACTAAGTCCTCTATAGTGAAGTTAATCCTCTATGGTGAAATAAATCTTCTATAGTGAACTAAATCCTCTATAGTGAACTAAATCCTCTATAGTGAACTAAATCCTCTATAGTGAACTAAATCCTCTATAGTGAACTAAATCCTCTATAGTGAAGTTAATCCTCTATAGTGAACTAAATCCTCTATAGTGAACTAAATCCTCCATAATGAACTAAATCCTCTATAGTGAACTAATTCCTCTATAGTGAAGTTATTCCCTTAAAGTGAACTGAATCCTCTATAGTAAACCAAATCCTCTATAGTGAAGTTAATCCTCTATAGTGAACTAAATCCTTTACAGTGAACTTAATCCTCCATAGTGAACTAAATCCTCTATAGTGAAGTAAATCCCCTACAGTGAACTAAATCCTCTATAGTGAACTAAGTCTTCTATAGTGAAGTTAATCCTCTATGGTGAAATAAATCTTCTATAGTGAACTAAATCCTCTATAGTGAACTAAATCCTCTATAGTGAACTAAATCCTCTATAGTGAACTAAATTCTCTATAGTGGAGTAAATCCCCAATAGTGAAGTTAATCCTCTATAGTAAACTAAATCCTCTATAGTGAACTAAATCCTCTATAGTGAACTAAATCCTCCAGAGTGAACTAAATCCTCTATAGTGAACTAAATCCTCCAGAGTGAACTAAATCCTCTATAGTGAACAAAATCCTCTATAGTGAAGTAATTACCCTAGAGTGAACTGAATTCTCTATAGTGAACTAAATCCTCTATAGTGAAGTTAATCCTCTATAGTGAACTAAATTCTCTATAGTGAACTAAATCCTCTATAGTGAACTAAATCCTCTATAGTGAACTAAATCCTTTATAGTGAACTTAATCCTCCATAGTGAACTAAATCCTCTATAGTGAACTAAATCCTCTATAGTGAAGTAAATCCCCTACAGTGAACTAAATCCTCTATAGTGAACTAAGTGCTCTATAGTGAAGTAAATCCCCTACAGTGAACTAAATCCTCTATAGTGAACTAGGTGCTCTATAGTGAACTAAATCCTCTACAGTGAACTAAATCCTCTACAGTGAACTAAATCCTCTATAGTGAACTAAATCCTCTTCAGTGAACTAAATTCTCTATAGTGAACTAAATCCTCTATAGTGAACTTAATCCCCTACAGTGAACTAAATCCTCTATAGTGAACTAAATCCTCTATAGTGAACTAAATCCTCTACAGTGAACTAAATCCTCTACAGTGAATTAAATCCTCTATAGTGAACTAAATCCTCTATAGTGAACTAAATCCTCTATAGTGAACTAAATCTTCTATAGTGAACTAAATCCTAAATAGTGAACTAAATCCTCTATAGTGAACTAAATCCTCTATAGTGAACTAAATTCTCTATAGTGAACTAAATCCTCTACAGTGAACTGAATCCTCTATGGTGAACTTAATCCCCTACAGTGAACTAAATCCTCTATAGTGAACTAAATCCTCTATAGTGAACTAAATCCTCTACAGTGAACTTAATCCTCTACAGTGAACTAAATCCTCTACAGTGAACTGAATCCTCTATAGTGAACTTAATCCCCTACAGTGAACTGAATCCTCTATAGTGAACTGAATCCTCTATAGTGAACTTAATCCCCTACAGTGAACTAAATCCTCTATAGTGAACTAAATCCCCTAAAGTGAACTAAATCCTCTATAGTGAAGTAAATCCTCCAGAGTGAACTAAATCCTCTATAGTGAACAAAATCCTCTATATTGAAGTAATTACCCTAGAGTGAACTGAATTCTCTATAGTGAACTAAATCCTCTATAGTGAAGTTAATCCTCTATAGTGAACTAAATTCTCTATAGTGAACTAAATCCTCTATAGTGAACTAAATCCTCTATAGTGAACTAAATCCTTTATAGTGAACTTAATCCTCCATAGTGAACTAAATCCTCTATAGTGAACTAAATCCTCTATAGTGAAGTAAATCCCCTACAGTGAACTAAATCCTCTATAGTGAACTAAGTGCTCTATAGTGAAGTAAATCCCCTACAGTGAACTAAATCCTCTATAGTGAACTAGGTGCTCTATAGTGAACTACATCCTCTACAGTGAACTAAATCCTCTACAGTGAACTAAATCCTCTATAGTGAACTAAATCCTCTTCAGTGAACTAAATTCTCTATAGTGAACTAAATCCTCTATAGTGAACTTAATCCCCTACAGTGAACTAAATCCTCTATAGTGAACTAAATCCTCTATAGTGAACTAAATCCTCTACAGTGAACTAAATCCTCTACAGTGAATTAAATCCTCTATAGTGAACTAAATCCTCTATAGTGAACTAAATCCTCTATAGTGAACTAAATCTTCTATAGTGAACTAAATCCTAAATAGTGAACTAAATCCTCTATAGTGAACTAAATCCTCCAGAGTGAACTAAATCCTCTATAGTGAACAAAATCCTCTATAGTGAAGTAATTACCCTAGAGTGAACTGAATTCTCTATAGTGAACTAAATCCTCTATAGTGAAGTTAATCCTCTATAGTGAACTAAATTCTCTATAGTGAACTAAATCCTCTATAGTGAACTAAATCCTCTATAGTGAACTAAATCCTTTATAGTGAACTTAATCCTCCATAGTGAACTAAATCCTCTATAGTGAACTAAATCCTCTATAGTGAAGTAAATCCCCTACAGTGAACTAAATCCTCTATAGTGAACTAAGTGCTCTATAGTGAAGTAAATCCCCTACAGTGAACTAAATCCTCTATAGTGAACTAGGTGCTCTATAGTGAACTAAATCCTCTACAGTGAACTAAATCCTCTACAGTGAACTAAATCCTCTATAGTGAACTAAATCCTCTTCAGTGAACTAAATTCTCTATAGTGAACTAAATCCTCTATAGTGAACTTAATCCCCTACAGTGAACTAAATCCTCTATAGTGAACTAAATCCTCTATAGTGAACTAAATCCTCTACAGTGAACTAAATCCTCTACAGTGAATTAAATCCTCTATAGTGAACTAAATCCTCTATAGTGAACTAAATCCTCTATAGTGAACTAAATCTTCTATAGTGAACTAAATCCTAAATAGTGAACTAAATCCTCTATAGTGAACTAAATCCTCTATAGTGAACTAAATTCTCTATAGTGAACTAAATCCTCTACAGTGAACTGAATCCTCTATGGTGAACTTAATCCCCTACAGTGAACTAAATCCTCTATAGTGAACTAAATCCTCTATAGTGAACTAAATCCTCTACAGTGAACTAAATCCTCTACAGTGAACTAAATCCTATACAGTGAACTGAATCCTCTATAGTGAACTTAATCCCCTACAGTGAACTGAATCCTCTATAGTGAACTGAATCCTCTATAGTGAACTTAATCCCCTACAGTGAACTAAATCCTCTATAGTGAACTAAATCCCCTAAAGTGAACTAAATCCTCTATAGTGAAGTAAATCCCCTACAGTGAACTAAATCCTCTATAGTGAACTAAGTCCTCTATAGTGAAGTTAATCCTCTATGGTGAAATAAATCTTCTATAGTGAACTAAATCCTCTATAGTGAACTAAATCCTCTATAGTGAACTAAATCCTCTATAGTGAACTAAATCCTCTATAGTGAACTAAATCCTCCAGAGTGAACTAAATCCTCTATAGTGAAGTAATTCCCCTAGAGTGAACTGAATCCTCTATAGTGAACTAAATCCTCTATAGTGAAGTTAATCCTCTATAGTGAACTAAATTCTTTATAGTGAACTTAATCCTCCATAGTGAACTAAATCCTCTATAGCGAACTAAATCCTCTATAGTGAACTAAGTGCTCTATAGTGAAGTAAATCCCCTACAGTGAACTAAATCCTCTACAGTGAACTGAATCCTCTATAGTGAACTTAATCCCCTACAGTGAACTAAATCCTCTATAGTGAACTAAATCCCCTAAAGTGAACTAAATCCTCTATAGTGAAGTAAATCCCCTACAGTGAACTAAATCCTCTATAGTGAACTAAGTCCTCTATAGTGAAGTTAATCCTCTATGGTGAAATAAATCTTCTATAGTGAACTAAATCCTCTATAGTGAACTAAATCCTCTATAGTGAACTAAATCCTCTATAGTGAACTAAATCCTCTATAGTGAACTAAATCCTCCAGAGTGAACTAAATCCTCTATAGTGAACTAAATCCTCTATAGTGAACTAAGTGCTCTATAGTGAAGTAAATCCCCTACAGTGAACTAAATCCTCTATAGTGAACTAAATCCTCTATAGTGAACTAAGTGCTCTATAGTGAAGTAAATCCTCTACAGTGAACTAAATCCTCTATAGTGAACTAAATTCCCTACAGTGAACTAAATCCTCTATAGTGAACTAAATCCTCTATAGTGAACTTAATCCCCTACAGTGAACTAAATCCTCTATAGTGAACTAAATCCTCTATAGTGAACTAAATCCTCTACAGTGAACTAAATCCTCTACAGTGAATTAAATCCTCTATAGTGAACTAAATCCTCTATAGTGAACTAAATCCTCTATAGTGAACTAAATCTTCTATAGTGAACTAAATCCTCCATAGTGAACTAAATCCTCTATAGTGAACTAAATCCTCTATAGTGAACTAAATTCTCTATAGTGAACTAAATCCTCTACAGTGAACTGAATCCTCTATAGTGAACTTAATCCCCTACAGTGAAATAAATCCTCTATAGTGAACTAAATCCTCTATAGTGAACTAAATCCTCTACAGTGAACTAAATCCTCTATAGTGAACTAAATCCTCTATAGTGAAGTAATTCTTCTATAGTGAACTAAATCCTCCATAGTGAAGTAAATCCCCAATAGTAAAGTTAATCCTCTATAGTGAACTAAATCCTTTATAGTGAACTCAATCCTCTATAGTGAACTAAATCCTCTATAGTGAACTAAATCCTCTATAGTGAAGTAAATCCCCTACAGTGAACTAAATCCTCTATAGTGAAGTAAATCCCCTACAGTGAACTTAATCCTCTATAGTGAACTAAATCATCTATAGTGAAGTTAATCCCCTACAGTGAACTAAATCCTTTATAGTGAACTAAATCATCTATAGTGAACTAAATTCTCTATAGTGAACTAAATCCTCTATAGTGAAGTAAATTCTCTATAGTGAACTAAATCCTCTATAGTGAAGTAAATTCTCTATAAAGAACTAAATCCTCTATAGTGAACTAAATCCTCTATAGTGAACTAAATCCTCTACAGTGAACTAAATCCTCTATAGTGAACTAAATCCTCTATAGTGAAGTAAATCTCCTACAGTGAACTAAATCCTTTACAGTGAACTAAATTCTCTATAATGAAGTAAATACCCTACAGTGAACTAAATCCTCTATAGTGAGCTAAATTCTCTATAGTGAAGTAAATCTCCTACAGTGAACTAAATCCTCTATAGTGAACTAAATTTTCTATAGTGAAGTTAATCCTCTATAGTGAACTAAATCCTCTATATCTAAATCCTCCATAATGAACTAAATCCTCTATAGTGAACTAGGTGCTCTATAGTGAACTAAATCCTCTACAGTGAACTAAATCCTCTACAGTGAACTAAATCCTCTATAGTGAACTAAATCCTCTTCAGTGAACTAAATTCTCTATAGTGAACTAAATCCTCTATAGTGAACTTAATCCCCTACAGTGAACTAAATCCTCTATAGTGAACTAAATCCTCTATAGTGAACTAAATCCTCTACAGTGAACTAAATCCTCTACAGTGAATTAAATCCTCTATAGTGAACTAAATCCTCTATAGTGAACTAAATCCTCTATAGTGAACTAAATCTTCTATAGTGAACTAAATCCTAAATAGTGAACTAAATCCTCTATAGTGAACTAAATCCTCTATAGTGAACTAAATTCTCTATAGTGAACTAAATCCTCTACAGTGAACTGAATCCTCTATGGTGAACTTAATCCCCTACAGTGAACTAAATCCTCTATAGTGAACTAAATCCTCTATAGTGAACTAAATCCTCTACAGTGAACTAAATCCTCTACAGTGAACTAAATCCTCTACAGTGAACTGAATCCTCTATAGTGAACTTAATCCCCTACAGTGAACTGAATCCTCTATAGTGAACTGAATCCTCTATAGTGAACTTAATCCCCTACAGTGAACTAAATCCTCTATAGTGAACTAAATCCCCTAAAGTGAACTAAATCCTCTATAGTGAAGTAAATCCCCTACAGTGAACTAAATCCTCTATAGTGAACTAAGTCCTCTATAGTGAAGTTAATCCTCTATGGTGAAATAAATCTTCTATAGTGAACTAAATCCTCTATAGTGAACTAAATCCTCTATAGTGAACTAAATCCTCTATAGTGAACTAAATCCTCTATAGTGAACTAAATCCTCCAGAGTGAACTAAATCCTCTATAGTGAAGTAATTCCCCTAGAGTGAACTGAATCCTCTATAGTGAACTAAATCCTCTATAGTGAAGTTAATCCTCTATAGTGAACTAAATTCTTTATAGTGAACTTAATCCTCCATAGTGAACTAAATCCTCTATAGCGAACTAAATCCTCTATAGTGAACTAAGTGCTCTATAGTGAAGTAAATCCCCTACAGTGAACTAAATCCTCTACAGTGAACTGAATCCTCTATAGTGAACTTAATCCCCTACAGTGAACTAAATCCTCTATAGTGAACTAAATCCCCTAAAGTGAACTAAATCCTCTATAGTGAAGTAAATCCCCTACAGTGAACTAAATCCTCTATAGTGAACTAAGTCCTCTATAGTGAAGTTAATCCTCTATGGTGAAATAAATCTTCTATAGTGAACTAAATCCTCTATAGTGAACTAAATCCTCTATAGTGAACTAAATCCTCTATAGTGAACTAAATCCTCTATAGTGAACTAAATCCTCCAGAGTGAACTAAATCCTCTATAGTGAACTAAATCCTCTATAGTGAACTAAGTGCTCTATAGTGAAGTAAATCCCCTACAGTGAACTAAATCCTCTATAGTGAACTAAATCCTCTATAGTGAACTAAGTGCTCTATAGTGAAGTAAATCCTCTACAGTGAACTAAATCCTCTATAGTGAACTAAATTCCCTACAGTGAACTAAATCCTCTATAGTGAACTAAATCCTCTATAGTGAACTTAATCCCCTACAGTGAACTAAATCCTCTATAGTGAACTAAATCCTCTATAGTGAACTAAATCCTCTACAGTGAACTAAATCCTCTACAGTGAATTAAATCCTCTATAGTGAACTAAATCCTCTATAGTGAACTAAATCCTCTATAGTGAACTAAATCTTCTATAGTGAACTAAATCCTCCATAGTGAGCTAAATCCTCTATAGTGAACTAAATCCTCTATAGTGAACTAAATTCTCTATAGTGAACTAAATCCTCTACAGTGAACTGAATCCTCTATAGTGAACTTAATCCCCTACAGTGAAATAAATCCTCTATAGTGAACTAAATCCTCTATAGTGAACTAAATCCTCTACAGTGAACTAAATCCTCTATAGTGAACTAAATCCTCTATAGTGAAGTAATTCTTCTATAGTGAACTAAATCCTCCATAGTGAAGTAAATCCCCAATAGTAAAGTTAATCCTCTATAGTGAACTAAATCCTTTATAGTGAACTCAATCCTCTATAGTGAACTAAATCCTCTATAGTGAACTAAATCCTCTATAGTGAAGTAAATCCCCTACAGTGAACTAAATCCTCTATAGTGAAGTAAATCCCCTACAGTGAACTTAATCCTCTATAGTGAACTAAATCATCTATAGTGAAGTTAATCCCCTACAGTGAACTAAATCCTTTATAGTGAACTAAATCATCTATAGTGAACTAAATTCTCTATAGTGAACTAAATCCTCTATAGTGAAGTAAATTCTCTATAGTGAACTAAATCCTCTATAGTGAAGTAAATTCTCTATAAAGAACTAAATCCTCTATAGTGAACTAAATCCTCTATAGTGAACTAAATCCTCTACAGTGAACTAAATCCTCTATAGTGAACTAAATCCTCTATAGTGAAGTAAATCTCCTACAGTGAACTAAATCCTTTACAGTGAACTAAATTCTCTATAATGAAGTAAATACCCTACAGTGAACTAAATCCTCTATAGTGAGCTAAATTCTCTATAGTGAAGTAAATCTCCTACAGTGAACTAAATCCTCTATAGTGAACTAAATTTTCTATAGTGAAGTTAATCCTCTATAGTGAACTAAATCCTCTATATCTAAATCCTCCATAATGAACTAAATCCTCTATAGTGAACTAAATCCTCTATTGTGAAGTTATTCCCCTATAGTGAAGTTAATCCTCTATAGTGAACTAAATCCTTTATAGTGAACTTAATTCTCTATAGTGAACTAAATCATCTATAGTGAACTAAATCCTCTATAGTGAAGTAAATCCCCTACAGTGAACTAAATCCTCTATAGTGAAGTAAATCCCCTACAGTGAACTAAATCCTCTATAGTGAACTAAGTCCTCTATAGTGAAGTTAATCCTCTATGGTGAAATAAATCTTCTATAGTGAACTAAATCCTCTATAGTGAACTAAATCCTCTATAGTGAACTAAATCCTCTATAGTGAACTAAATCCTCTATAGTGAACTAAATCCTCAAGAGTGAACTAAATCATCTATAGTGAAGTAATTCCCCTAGAGTGAACTGAATCATCTATAGTGAACTAAATCCTCTATAGTGAAGTTAATCCTCTATAGTGAACTAAATTCTTTATAGTGAACTTAATCCTCCATATTGAACTAAATCCTCTATAGTGAACTAAATCCTCTATAGTGAAGTAAGTGCTCTATAGTGAAGTAAATCCCCTACAGTGAACTAAATCCTCTATAGTGAACTAAATCCTCTATAGTGAACTAAGTGCTCTATAGTGAAGTAAATCCTCTACAGTGAACTAAATCCTCTATAGTGAACTAAATTCCCTACAGTGAACTAAATCCTCTATAGTGAACTAAATCCTCTATAGTGAACTTAATCCCCTACAGTGAACTAAATCCTCTATAGTGAACTAAATCCTCTATAGTGAACTAAATCCTCTACAGTGAACTAAATCCTCTACAGTGAATTAAATCCTCTATAGTGAACTAAATCCTCTATAGTGAACTAAATCCTCTATAGTGAACTAAATCTTCTATAGTGATCTAAATCCTCCATAGTGAACTAAATCCTCTATAGTGAACTAAATCCTCTATAGTGAACTAAATTCTCTATAGTGAACTAAATCCTCTACAGTGAACTGAATCCTCTATAGTGAACTTAATCCCCTACAGTGAAATAAATCCTCTATAGTGAACTAAATCCTCTATAGTGAACTAAATCCTCTACAGTGAACTAAATCCTCTATAGTGATCTAAATCCTCTATAGTGAAGTAATTCTTCTATAGTGAACTAAATCCTCTACAGTGAACTGAATCCTCTATAGTGAACTTAATCCCCTACAGTGAAATAAATCCTCTATAGTGAACTAAATCCTCTATAGTGAAGTAAATCCCCTACAGTGAACTAAATCCTCTATAGTGAAGTAAATCCCCTACAGTGAACTTAATCCTCTATGGTGAACTAAATCATCTATAGTGAAGTTAATCCCCTACAGTGAACTAAATCCTTTATAGTGAACTAAATCATCTATAGTGAACTAAATTCTCTATAGTGAACTAAATCCTCTATAGTGAAGTAAATTCTCTATAGTGAACTAAATCCTCTATAGTGAAGTAAATTCTCTATAAAGAACTAAATCCTCTATAGTGAACTAAATCCTCTATAGTGAAGTAAATCCTCTATAGTGAACTAAATCCTCTACAGTGAACTAAATCCTCTATAGTGAACTAAATCCTCTATAGTGAAGTAAATCTCCTACAGTGAACTAAATCCTCTACAGTGAACTAAATTCTCTATAAGGAAGTAAATACCCTACAGTGAACTAAATCCTCTATAGTGAGCTAAATTCTCTATAGTGAAGTAAATCTCCTACAGTGAACTAAATCCTCTATAGTGAACTAAATTTTCTATAGTGAAGTTAATCCTCTATAGTGAACTAAATCCTCTATATCTAAATCCTCCATAATGAACTAAATCCTCTATAGTGAACTAAATCCTCTATTGTGAAGTTATTCCCCTAAAGTGAACTAAATCCCCTATAGTGAAGTTAATCCTCTATAGTGAACTAAATCCTTTATAGTGAACTTAATCCTCTATAGTGAACTAAATCATCTATAGTGAACTAAATCCTCTATAGTGAAGTAAATCCCCTACAGTGAACTAAATCCTCTATAGTGAAGTAAATCCCCTACAGTGAACTTAATCCTCTATAGTGAACTAAGTTCTCTATAGTGAAGTTAATCTTCTATAGTGAACTAAATCCTCTATAGTGAACTAAATCCTCTATAGTAAACTAAATCCTCTATAGTGAACTAAATCCTCTATAGTGAACTAAATTCTCTATTGTGGAGTAAATCCCCAATAGTGAAGTTAATCCTCTATGGTAAACTAAATCCTCTATAGTGAACTAAATCCTCTATAGTGAACTAAATTCTCTATTGTGGAGTAAATCCCCAATAGTGAAGTTAATCCTCTATAGTAAACTAAATCCTCTATAGTGAACTAAATCCTCTATAGTGAACTAAATCCTCTATAGTGAACTAAATCCTCTATAGTGAACTAAATCCTCCAGAGTGAACTAAATCCTCTATAGTGAACTAAATCCTCTATAGTGAAGTAATTCCCTTAGAGTGAACTGAATCCTCTATAGTGAACTAAATCCTCCATAGTTAACTAAATCCTCTATAGTGAAATAAATCCTCTATAGTGAACTAAGTGCTCTATAGTGAAGTAAATCTCCTACAGTGAACTAAATCCTCTATAGTGAACTAAATCCTCTATAGTGAAGTTAATCCTCTATAGTGAACTAAATCCTCTATAGTGAACTAAATTCTCTATAGTGAACTAAATCTTACATAGTGAACCAAATCCTCTATAGTGAACTAAATCCTCTATAGTGAACTAAATCCTCTACAGTGAACTAAATCCTTTACAGTGAACTAAATTCTTTATAGTGAAGTAAATCCCCCACAGTGAACTAAATCCTCTATAGTGAACTAAATCCTCTATAGTGAAGTTAATCCTCTATAGTGAACTAAATCCTCTATAGTGAAGTTAATCCTCTATAGTGAACTAAATCCTCTATAGTGAAATAAATCCTCCATAATGATCTAAATCCTCTATAGTGAACTGAATCCTCTATAGTGAACTAAATCCTCTACAGTGAACTAAATCCTCAACAGTGAATTAAATCCTCTATAGTGAACTAAATCCTCTATAGTGAACTAAATCCTCTATAGTGAACTAAATCTTCTATAGTGAACTAAATCCTCCATAGTGAACTAAATCCTCTATAGTGAACTAAATCCTCTATAGTGAACTAAATTCTCTATAGTGAACTAAATCCTCTACAGTGAACTGAATCCTCTATGGTGAACTTAATCCCCTACAGTGAACTAAATCCTCTATAGTGAACTAAATCCTCTATAGTGAACTAAATCCTCTACAGTGAACTAAATCCTCTACAGTGAACTAAATCCTCTACAGTGAACTGAATCCTCTATAGTGAACTTAATCCCCTACAGTGAACTGAATCCTCTATAGTTAACTGAATCCTCTATAGTGAACTTAATCCCCTACAGTGAACTAAATCCTCTATAGTGAACTAAATCATCTAAAGTGAACTAAATCCTCTATAGTGAAGTAAATCCCCTACAGTGAACTAAATCCTCTATAGTGAACTAAGTCCCCTATAGTGAAGTTAATTCTTTATGGTGAAATAAATCTTCTATAGTGAACTAAATCCTCTATAGTGAACTAAATCCTCTATAGTGAACTAAATCCTCTATAGTGAACTAAATCCTCTATAGTGAACTAAATCCTCCAGAGTGAACTAAATCCTCTATAGTGAACAAAATCCTCTATAGTGAAGTAATTCCCCTAGAGTGAACTGAATCCTCTATAGTGAACTAAATCCTCTATAGTGAAGTTAATCCTCTATAGTGAACTAAATTCTTTATAGTGAACTTAATCCTCCATAGTGAACTAAATCCTCTATAGTGAACTAAATCCTCTATAGTGAACTAAGTGCTCTATAGTGAAGTAAATCCCCTACAGTGAACTAAATCCTCTATAGTGAACTAAATCCTCTATAGTGAACTAAGTGCTCTATAGTGAAGTAAATCCTCTACAGTGAACTAAATCCTCTATAGTGAACTAAATTCCCTACAGTGAACTAAATCCTCTATAGTGAACTAAATCCTCTATAGTGAACTTAATCCCCTACAGTGAACTAAATCCTCTATAGTGAACTAAATCGTCTATAGTGAACTAAATCCTCTACAGTGAAATAAATCCTCTACAGTGAATTAAATCCTCTATAGTGAACTAAATCCTCTATAGTGAACTAAATCCTCTATAGTGAACTAAATCTTCTATAGTGAACTGAATCCTCTATAGTGAACTTAATCCCCTACAGTGAAATAAATCCTCTATAGTGAACTAAATCCTCTATAGTGAACTAAATCCTCTACAGTGAACTAAATCCTCTATAGTGAACTTAATCCCCTACAGTGAACTTAATCCTCTATAGTGAACTAAGTTCTCTATAGTGAAGTTAATCTTCTATAGTGAACTAAATCCTCTATAGTGAACTAAATCCTCTATAGTAAACTAAATCCTCTATAGTGAACTAAATCCTCTATAGTGAACTAAATTCTCTATTGTGGAGTAAATCCCCAATAGTGAAGTTAATCCTCTATGGTAAACTAAATCCTCTATAGTGAACTAAATCCTCTATAGTGAACTAAATTCTCTATTGTGGAGTAAATCCCCAATAGTGAAGTTAATCCTCTATAGTAAACTAAATCCTCTATAGTGAACTAAATCCTCTATAGTGAACTAAATCCTCTATAGTGAACTAAATCCTCTATAGTGAACTAAATCCTCCAGAGTGAACTAAATCCTCTATAGTGAACTAAATCCTCTATAGTGAAGTAATTCCCTTAGAGTGAACTGAATCCTCTATAGTGAACTAAATCCTCCATAGTTAACTAAATCCTCTATAGTGAAATAAATCCTCTATAGTGAACTAAGTGCTCTATAGTGAAGTAAATCTCCTATAGTGAACTAAATCCTCTATAGTGAAGTAAATCTCCTACAGTGAACTAAATCCTCTACAGTGAACTAAATTCTCTATAATGAAGTAAATCCCCTACAGTGAACTAAATCCTCTATAGTTAGCTAAATTCTCTATAGTGAAGTAAATCTCCTACAGTGAACTAAATCCTCTATAGTGAACTAAATTTTCTATAGTGAAGTTAATCCTCTATAGTGAACTAAATCCTCTATATCTAAATCCTCCATAATGAACTAAATCCTCTATAGTGAACTAAATCCTCTATTGTGAAGTTATTCCCCTAAAGTGAACTAAATCCCCTATAGTGAAGTTAATCCTCCATAGTGAACTAAATCCTTTATAGTGAACTTAATCCTCTATAGTGAACTAAATCATCTATAGTGAACTAAATCCTCTATAGTGAAGTAAATCCCCTACAGTGAACTAAATCCTCTATAGTGAAATAAATCCCCTACAGTGAACTTAATCCTCTATAGTGAACTAAGTCCTCTATAGTGAAGTTATTCCTCTATGGTGAAATAAATCTTCTATAGTGAACTAAATCCTCTATAGTGAACTAAATCCTCTATAGTAAACTAAATCCTCTATAGTGAACTAAATCCTCTATAGTGAACTAAATCCTCCAGAGTGAACTAAATCCTCTATAGTGAACTAAATCCTCTATAGTGAACTAAGTCCTCTATAGTGAAGTTAATCCTCTATGGTGAAATAAATCTTCTATAGTGAACTAAATCCTCTATAGTGAACTAAATCCTCTATAGTAAACTAAATCCTCTATAGTGAACTAAATCCTCTATAGTGAACTAAATCCTCCAGAGTGAACTAAATCCTCTATAGTGAACTAAATCCTCTATAGTGAAGTAATTCCCTTAGAGTGAACTGAATCCTCTATAGTGAACTAAATCCTCTATAGTGAAGTTAATCCTCTATAGTGAACTAAATCCTCTATAGTGAACTTAATCCTCCATAGTGAACTAAATCCTCTATAGTGAAATAAATCCTCTATAGTGAACTAAGTGCTCTATAGTGAAGTAAATCCCCTACAGTGAACTAAATCCTCTATAGTGAACTAAATCCTCTATAGTGAAGTTAATCCTCTATAGTGAACTAAATCCTCTATAGTGAACTAAATTCTCTATAGTGAACTAAATCTTACATAGTGAACCAAATCCTCTATAGTGAACTAAATCCTCTATAGTGAACTAAATCCTCTACAGTGAACTAAATCCTCTACAGTGAACTAAATTCTTTATAGTGAAGTAAATCCCCCACAGTGAACTAAATCCTCTATAGTGAACTAAATCCTCTATAGTGAAGTTAATCCTCTATAGTGAACTAAATCCTCTATAGTGAAGTTAATCCTCTATAGTGAACTAAATCCTCTATAGTGAAATAAATCCTTCATAATGAACTAAATCCTCTATAGTGAACTAATTCCTCTATAGTGAAGTTATTCCCCTAAAGTGAACTGAATCCTCTATAGTGAACCAAATCCTCTATAGTGAAGTTAATCCTCTATAGTGAACTAAATTCTTTACAGTGAACTTAATCCTCCATAGTGAACTAAATCCTCTATAGTGAAGTAAATCCCCTACAGTGAACTAAATCCTCTATAGTGAACTTTCTCTCTATAGTGAACTAAATCCTCCAGAGTGAACTAAATCCTCTATAGTGAACTAAATCCTCCAGAGTGAACTAAATCCTCTATAGTGAACAAAATCCTCTATAGTGAAGTAATTACCCTAGAGTGAACTGAATCCTCTATAGTGAACTAAATCCTCTATAGTGAAGTTAATCCTCTATAGTGAACTAAGTGCTCTATAGTGAACTAAATCCTTTATAGTGAACTAAATCCTCTATAGTGAAGTAAATCCCCTACAGTGAACTAAATCCTCTATAGTGAACTAAGTGCTCTATAGTGAAGTAAATCCCCTACAGTGAACTGAATCCTCTATAGTGAACAAGGTGCTCTATAGTGAAGTAAATCCCCTACAGTGAACTAAATCCTCTATAGTGAACTAAATCCTATATAGTGAAGTTAATCCTCTATAGTGAACTAAATCCTCTACAGTGAACTAAATCCTCTACAGTGAACTAAATCCTCTATAGTGAACTAAATCCCCTACAGTGAACTAAATCCTCTATAGTGAACTAAATCCTCTATAGTGAACTAAACCCCTCTACAGTGAACTATATCCTCTACAGTGAATTAAATCCTCTATAGTGAACTAAATCCTCTATAGTGAACTAAATCCTCTATAGTGAACTAAATCTTCTATAGTGAACTAAATCCTCCATAGTGAACTAAATCTTCTATAGTGAACTAAATCCTCTATAGTGAACTAAATTCTCTATAGTGAACTAAATCCTCTACAGTGAACTGAATCCTCTATGGTGAACTTAATCCCCTACAGTGAACTAAATCCTCTATAGTGAACTAAATCCTCTATAGTGAACTAAATCCTCTATAGTGAACTGAATCCTCTACAGTGAACTAAATCCTCTACAGTGAACTAAATCTTCTACAGTGAACTGAATCCTCTATAGTGAACTTAATCCCCTACAGTGAACTGAATCCTCTATAGTGAACTGAATCCTCTATAGTGAACTTAATCCCCTACAGTGAACTAAATCCTCTATAGTGAACTAAATCCCCTAAAGTGAACTGAATCCTCTATAGTGAAGTAAATCCCCAACAGTGAACTAAATCCTCTATAGTGAACTAAGTCCTCTATAGTGAAGTTAATCCTCTATGGTGAAATAAATCTTCTATAGTGAACTGTATCCTCTATAGTGAACTAAATCCTCTATAGTGAACTTAATCCTCTATAGTGAACTAAATCCTCTATAGTGAACTAAATCCTCCAGAGTGAACTAAATCCTCTATCGTGAACAAAATCCTCTATAGTGAAGTAATTCCCCTAGAGTGAACTGAATCCTCTATAGTGAACTAAATCCTCTATAGTGAAGTTAATCCTCTATAGTGAACTAAATTCTTTATAGTGAACTTAATCCTCCATAGTGAACTAAATCCTCTATAGTGAACTAAATCCTCTATAGTGAACTAAGTGCTCTATAGTGAAGTAAATCCCCTACAGTGAACTAAATCCTCTATAGTGAACTAAATCCTCTATAGTGAACTAAGTGCTCTATAGTGAAGTAAATCCTCTACTGTGAACTAAATCCTCTATAGTGAACTAAATTCCCTACAGTGAACTAAATCCTCTATAGTGAACTAAATCCTCTATAGTGAACTTAATCCCCTACAGTGAACTAAATCCTCTATAGTGAACTAAATCCTCTATAGTGAACTAAATCCTCTACAGTGAACTAAATCCTCTACAGTGAATTAAATCCTCTATAGTGAACTAAATCCTCTATAGTGAACTAAATCCTCTATAGTGAACTAAATCTTCTATAGTGAACTAAATCCGCCATAGTGAACTAAATCCTCTATAGTGAACTAAATCCTCTATAGTGAACTAAATTCTCTATAGTAACCTAAATCATCTACAGTGAACTGAATCGTCTATAGTGAACTTAATCCCCTACAGTGAAATAAATCCTCTATAGTGAACTAAATTTTCTATAGTGAAGTTAATCCTCTATAGTGAACTAAATCCTCTATATCTAAATCCTCCATAATGAACTAAATCCTCTATAGTGAACTAAATCCTCTATTGTGAAGTTATTCCCCTAAAGTGAACTAAATCCCCTATAGTGAAGTTAATCCTCTATAGTGAACTAAATCCTTTATAGTGAACTTAATCCTCTATAGTGAACTAAATCATCTATAGTGAACTAAATCCTCTATAGTGAAGTAAATCCCCTACAGTGAACTAAATCCTCTATAGTGAAATAAATCCCCTACAGTGAACTTAATCCTCTATAGTGAACTAAGTCCTCTATAGTGAAGTTAATCCTCTATGGTGAAATAAATCTTCTATAGTGAACTAAATCCTCTATAGTGAACTAAATTCTCTATTGTGGAGTAAATCCCCAATAGTGAAGTTAATCCTCTATTGTAAACTAAATCCTCTATAGTGAACTAAATCCTCTATATTGAACTAAATCCTCTATAGTGAACTAAATCCTCTATAGTGAACTAAATCCTCCAGAGTGAACTAAATTTTCTATAGTGAACTAAATCCTCTATAGTGAAGTAATTCCCTTAGAGTGAACTGAATCCTCTATAGTGAACTAAATCCTCTATAGTGAAGTTAATCCTCTATAGTGAACTAAATCCTCTATAGTGAACTTAATCCTCCATAGTGAACTAAATCCTCTATAGTGAAATAAATCCTCTATAGTGAACTAAGTGCTCTATAGTGAAGTAAATCCCCTACAGTGAACTAAATCCTCTATAGTGAACTAAATCCTCTATAGTGAAGTTAATCCTCTATAGTGAACTAAATCCTCTATAGTG
This sequence comes from Caprella mutica, assembly GCA_947561585.1. Classification (NCBI taxonomy): domain Eukaryota; kingdom Metazoa; phylum Arthropoda; class Malacostraca; order Amphipoda; family Caprellidae; genus Caprella; species Caprella mutica. Next base: position 47,938 of record CANNZV010002294.1, on the reverse strand, counting down.
AACTAAATTCTCTATAGTGAACTAAATCTTACATAGTGAACCAAATCCTCTATAGTGAACTAAATCCTCTATAGTGAACTAAATCCTCTACAGTGAACTAAATCCTCTACAGTGAACTAAATTCTTTATAGTGAAGTAAATCCCCCAGAGTGAACTAAATCTTCTATAGTGAACTAAATCCTCTATAGTGAACTAAATCCTCTATAGTGAAGTTAATCCTCTATAGTGAACTAAATCCTCTATAGTGAACTAAATCCTCCATTGTGAACTAAATCCTCTATAATGAACTAAATCTTCTATAGTGAACTAAATCCTCTATAGTGAACTAAATCCTCTATAGTGAAGTTAATCCTCTATAGTGAACTAAATCCTCTATAGTGAACTAAATCCTCCATTGTGAACTAAATCCTCTATAATGAACTAATTCCTCTATAGTGAACTAAATCCTCTATAGTGAAGTTAATCCTCTATAGTGAACTAAATCCTCTATAGTGAACTAATTCCTCTACAGTGAAATAAATCCTCTACAGTGAACTAAATCCTCTATAGTGAACTAAATCCTCTATAGTGAACTAAATTCTCTATTGTGGAGTAAATCCCCAATAGTGAAGTTAATCCTCTATAGTAAACTAAATCCCCTACAGTGAACTAAATCCTCTATAGTGAACTAAATCCTTTACAGTGAAGTAAATCCTCTACAGTGAACTAAATTCTCTATAGTGAAGTAAATCCTCTATAGTGAAGTTAATCCACTACGGTGAACTAAATCCTCTATAGTGAACTAAATCCTCTATACTGAACTAAGTCCTCTATAGTGAACTAAATCCTCTATACTGAACTAAATCATCTACGGTGAACTAAATCCTCTATTGTGAACTAAATCCTCTATACTGAACTAAATCCTCTATACTGAACTAAATCCTCTATACTGAACTAAATCCTCTATACTGAACTAAATCCTCTATAGTGTACTAGATTCATTTCACTATAGAGGAGTTCCAATGAACAGTTAAAATGTACATCTGCGTAATGATAGCTTTATTGTTTTTTATAAATTAATTCAATAGCAAGATATACCTATATAGTTTTAACTTAACAAAGCAATAGTAGGACTGTACTCATATCAATAGCATCAGTAGAGTCAGACTAAAGGTAGGTTTTGCATGGAGCGATTGTTGCGATCATTGCTCACCAATGATCGTCCAGCAATAGAAATACATTGAAATAGTGCTCAGTGATAAACACTCGCTGTAAAACAGCCCCATAGGAATAACATTGAAATAGTGCTCAGCGATAAACACTCGCTGTAAAACAGCCCCATAGGAATAACATTGAAATAGTGCTCAGTGATAAACACTCGCTGTAAAACAGCCCCATAGGAATAACATTGAAATAGTGCTCAGTGATAAACACTCTCTGTAAAACAGCCCCATAGGAATAACATTGAAATAGTGCTCAGTGATAAACACTCGCTGTAAAACAGCCCCATAGGAATAACATTGAAATAGTGCTCAGTGATAAACACTCGCTGTGAAACAGCCCCATAGGAATAACATTGAAATAGTGCTCAGCGATAAACACTCGCTGTAAAACAGTCCCATAGGAATAACATTGAAATAGTGCTCAGTGATAAACACTCGCTGTAAAACAGCCCCATAGGAATAACATTGAAATAGTGCTCAGTGATAAACACTCGCTGTAAAACAGTCCCATAGGAATAACATTGAAATAGTGCTCAGCGATAAACACTCGCTGTAAAACAGTCCCATAGGAATAACATTGAAATAGTGCTCAGTGATAAACACTCGCTGTAAAACAGTCCCATAGGAATAACATTGAAATAGTGCTCAGTGATAAACACTCGCTGTAAAACAGCCCCATAGGAATAACATTGAAATAGTGCTCAGTGATAAACACTCGCTGTAAAACAGCCCCATAGGAATAACATTGAAATAGTGCTCAGCGATAAACACTCGCTGTAAAACAGTCCCATAGGAATAACATTGAAATAGTGCTCAGTGATAAACACTCGCTGTAAAACAGCCCCATAGGAATAACATTGAAATAGTGCTCAGTGATAAACACTCGCTGTAAAACAGCCCCATAGGAATAACATTGAAATAGTGCTCAGTGATAAACACTCGCTGTAAAACAGCCCCATAGGAATAACATTGAAATAGTGCTCAGTGATAAACACTCGCTGTAAAACAGCCCCATAAGAATAACATTGAAATAGTGCTCAGTGATAAACACTCGCTGTTAAACAGCCCCATAGGAATAACATTGTAATAGTGCTCAGTGATAAACACTCGCTGTAAAACAGCCCCATAGGAATAACATTGAAATAGTGCTCAGTGATAAACACTCGCTGTAAAACAGCCCCATAGGAATAACATTGAAATAGTGCTCAGCGATAAACACTCGCTGTAAAACAGCCCCATAGGAATAACATTGTAATAGTGCTCAGTGATAAACACTCGCTGTAAAACAGCCCCATAGGAATAACATTGAAATAGTGCTCAGTGATAAACACTCGCTGTAAAACAGCCCCATAGGAATAACATTGAAATAGTGCTCAGTGATAAACACTCGCTGTAAAACAGCCCCATAGGAATAACATTGAAATAGTGCTCAGTGATAAACACTCGCTGTAAAACAGCCCCATAGGAATAACATTGTAATAGTGCTCAGCGATAAACACTCGCTGTAAAACAGCCCCATAGGAATAACATTGAAATAGTGTTCAGTGATAAACACTCGCTGTTAAACAGCCCCATAGGAATAACATTGAAATAGTGCTCAGCGATAAACACTCGCTGTAAAACAGCCCCATAGGAATAACATTGAAATAGTGCTCAGTGATAAACACTCGCTGTAAAACAGCCCCATAGGAATAACATTGAAATAGTTCTCAGTGATAAACACTCGCTGTAAAACAGCCCCATAGGAATAACATTGAAATAGTGCTCAGCGATAAACACTCTCTGTAAAACAGCCCCATAGGAATAACATTGAAATAGTGCTCAGTGATAAACACTCGCTGTAAAACAGCCCCATAGGAATAACATTGAAATAGTGCTCAGCGATAAACACTCGCTGTAAAACAGCCCCATAGGAATAACATTGAAATAGTGCTCAGTGATAAACACTCTCTGTAAAACAGCCCCATAGGAATAACATTGAAATAGTGCTCAGCGATAAACACTCGCTGTAAAACAGCCCCATAGGAATAACATTGAAATAGTGTTCAGTGATAAACACTCTCTGTAAAACAGCCCCATAGGAATAACATTGAAATAGTGTTCAGTGATAAACACTCTCTGTAAAACAGCCCCATAGGAATAACATTGAAATAGTGCTCAGCGATAAACACTCGCTGTAAAACAGCCCCATAGGAATAACATTGAAATAGTGCTCAGTGATAAACACTCGCTGTAAAACAGCCCCATAGGAATAACATTGAAATAGTGCTCAGCGATAAACACTCTCTGTAAAACAGCCCCATAGGAATAACATTGAAATAGTGCTCAGTGATAAACACTCGCTGTAAAACAGCCCCATAGGAATAACATTGAAATAGTGCTCAGCGATAAACACTCGCTGTAAAACAGCCCCATAGGAATAACATTGAAATAGTGCTCAGTGATAAACACTCTCTGTAAAACAGCCCCATAGGAATAACATTGAAATAGTGCTCAGCGATAAACACTCGCTGTAAAACAGCCCCATAGGAATAACATTGAAATAGTGCTCAGCGATAAACACTCGCTGTAAAACAGCCCCATAGGAATAACATTGAAATAGTGCTCAGTGATAAACACTCGCTGTAAAACAGCCCCATAGGAATAACATTGAAATAGTGCTCAGTGATAAACACTCGCTGTAAAACAGCCCCATAGGAATAACATTGAAATAGTGCTCAGCGATAAACACTCGCTGTAAAACAGCCCCATAGGAATAACATTGAAATAGTGCTCAGTGATAAACACTCGCTGTAAAACAGCCCCATAGGAATAACATTGAAATAGTGCTCAGTGATAAACACTCGCTGTAAAACAGCCCCATAGGAATAACATTGAAATAGTGCTCAGTGATAAACACTCGCTGTAAAACAGCCCCATAGGAATAACATTGAAATAGTGCTCAGTGATAAACACTCGCTGTAAAACAGCCCCATAGGAATAACATTGAAATAGTGCTCAGCGATAAACACTCGCTGTAAAACAGCCCCATAGGAATAACATTGAAATAGTGCTCAGTGATAAACACTAGCTGTAAAACAGCCCCATAGGAATAACATTGAAATAGTGCTCAGCGATAAACACTCGCTGTAAAACAGCCCCATAGGAATAACATCGAAATAGTGCTCAGTGATAAACACTCGCTGTAAAACAGCCCCATAGGAATAACATTGAAATAGTGCTCAGTGATAAACACTCGCTGTAAAACAGCCCCATAGGAATAACATTGAAATAGTGCTCAGTGATAAACACTCGCTGTAAAACAGCCCCATAGGAATAACATTGAAATAGTGCTCAGTGATAAACACTCGCTGTTAAACAGCCCCATAGGAATAACATTGAAATAGTGCTCAGTGATAAACACTCGCTATAAAACAGCCCCATAGGAATAACATTGAAATAGTGCTCAGCGATAAACACTCGCTGTAAAACAGCCCCATAGGAATAACATCGAAATAGTGCTCAGTGATAAACACTCGCTGTAAAACAGCCCCATAGGAATAACATTGAAATAGTGCTCAGTGATAAACACTCGCTGTAAAACAGCCCCATAGGAATAACATTGAAATAGTGCTCAGTGATAAACACTCGCTGTAAAACAGCCCCATAGGAATAACATTGAAATAGTGCTCAGCGATAAACACTCGCTGTAAAACAGCCCCATAGGAATAACATTGAAATAGTGCTCAGTGATAAACACTCGCTGTAAAACAGCCCCATAGGAATAACATCGAAATAGTGCTCAGCGATAAACACTCGCTGTAAAACAGCCCCATAGGAATAACATTGAAATAGTGCTCAGTGATAAACACTCGCTGTAAAACAGCCCCATAGGAATAACATTGAAATAGTGCTCAGCGATAAACACTCGCTGTAAAACAGCCCCATAGGAATAACATTGAAATAGTGCTCAGTGATAAACACTCGCTGTAAAACAGCCCCATAGGAATAACATTGAAATAGTGCTCAGCGATAAACACTCGCTGTAAAACAGCCCCATAGGAATAACATTGAAATAGTGCTCAGTGATAAACACTCGCTGTAAAACAGCCCCATAGGAATAACATTGAAATAGTGCTCAGCGATAAACACTCGCTGTAAAACAGCCCCATAGGAATAACATTGAAATAGTGCTCAGCAATAAACACTCGCTGTAAAACAGCCCCATAGGAATAACATCGAAATAGTGCTCAGTGATAAACACTCGCTGTAAAACAGCCCCATAGGAATAACATTGAAATAGTGCTCAGTGATAAACACTCGCTGTAAAACAGCCCCATAGGAATAACATTGAAATAGTGCTCAGCGATAAACACTCGCTGTAAAACAGCCCCATAGGAATAACATTGAAATAGTGCTCAGCGATAAACACTCGCTGTAAAACAGCCCCATAGGAATAACATTGAAATAGTGCTCAGTGATAAACACTCGCTGTAAAACAGCCCCATAGGAATAACATTGAAATAGTGCTCAGTGATAAACACTCGCTGTAAAACAGCCCCATAGGAATAACATTGAAATAGTGCTCAGTGATAAACACTCGCTGTAAAACAGCCCCATAGGAATAACATTGAAATAGTGCTCAGTGATAAACACTCGCTGTAAAACAGCCCCATAGGAATAACATTGAAATAGTTCTCAGTGATAAACACTCGCTGTAAAACAGCCCCATAGGAATAACATTGAAATAGTGCTCAGTGATAAACACTCGCTGTAAAACAGCCCCATAGGAATAACATTGAAATAGTGCTCAGTGATAAACACTCGCTGTAAAACAGCCCCATAGGAATAACATTGAAATAGTGCTCAGTGATAAACACCTGCTGTAAAACAGCCCCATAGGAATAACATTGAAATAGTGCTCAGTGATAAACACTCGCTGTAAAACAGCCCCATAGGAATAACATTGAAATAGTGCTCAGCGATAAACACTCGCTGTAAAACAGCCCCATAGGAATAACATTGAAATAGTGCTCAGTGATAAACACTCGCTGTAAAACAGCCCCATAGGAATAACATTGAAATAGTGCTCAGTGATAAACACTCGCTGTAAAACAGCCCCATAGGAATAACATTGAAATAGTGCTCAGTGATAAACACTCGCTGTAAAACAGCCCCATAGGAATAACATTGAAATAGTGCTCAGTGATAAACACCTGCTGTAAAACAGCCCCATAGGAATAACATTGAAATAGTGCTCAGTGATAAACACTCGCTGTAAAACAGCCCCATAGGAATAACATTGAAATAGTGCTCAGCGATAAACACTCGCTGTAAAACAGCCCCATAGGAATAACATTGAAATAGTGCTCAGTGATAAACACTCGCTGTAAAACAGCCCCATAGGAATAACATTGAAATAGTGCTCAGTGATAAACACTCGCTGTAAAACAGCCCCATAGGAATAACATTGAAATAGTGCTCAGCGATAAACACTCGCTGTAAAACAGCCCCATAGGAATAACATTGAAATAGTGCTCAGTGATAAACACTCGCTGTAAAACAGCCCCATAGGAATAACATTGAAATAGTGCTCAGTGATAAACACTCGCTGTAAAACAGCCCCATAGGAATAACATTGAAATAGTGCTCAGTGATAAACACTCGCTGTAAAACAGCCCCATAGGAATAACATTGAAATAGTGCTCAGTGATAAACACTCGCTGTAAAACAGCCCCATAGGAATAACATTGAAATAGTGCTCAGTGATAAACACTCGCTGTAAAACAGCCCCATAGGAATAACATTGAAATAGTGCTCAGTGATAAACACTCGCTGTAAAACAGCCCCATAGGAATAACATTGAAATAGTGCTCAGTGATAAACACTCGCTGTAAAACAGCCCCATAGGAATAACATTGAAATAGTGCTCAGTGATAAACACTCGCTGTAAAACAGCCCCATAGGAATAACATTGAAATAGTGCTCAGTGATAAACACTCGCTGTAAAACAGCCCCATAGGAATAACATTGAAATAGTGCTCAGTGATAAACACTCGCTGTAAAACAGCCCCATAGGAATAACATTGAAATAGTGCTCAGTGATAAACACTCGCTGTAAAACAGCCCCATAGGAATAACATCGAAATAGTGCTCAGTGATAAACACTCGCTGTTAAACAGCCCCATAGGAATAACATTGAAATAGTGCTCAGCGATAAACACTCGCTGTAAAACAGCCCCATAGGAATAACATTGAAATAGTGCTCAGTGATAAACACTCGCTGTAAAACAGCCCCATAGGAATAACATTGAAATAGTGCTCAGCGATAAACACTCGCTGTAAAACAGCCCCATAGGAATAACATTGAAATAGTGCTCAGTGATAAACACTCGCTGTAAAACAGCCCCATAAGAATAACATTGAAATAGTGCTCAGTGATAAACACTCGCTGTAAAACAGCCCCATAGGAATAACATTGAAATAGTGCTCAGCGATAAACACTCGCTGTAAAACAGCCCCATAGGAATAACATTGAAATAGTGCTCAGTGATAAACACTCGCTGTAAAACAGCCCCATAGGAATAACATTGAAATAGTGCTCAGTGATAAACACTCGCTGTAAAACAGCCCCATAGGAATAACATTGTAATAGTGCTCAGCGATAAACACTCGCTGTAAAACAGCCCCATAGGAATAACATTGAAATAGTGCTCAGTGATAAACACTCGCTGTTAAACAGCCCCATAGGAATAACATTGAAATAGTGCTCAGCGATAAACACTCGCTGTAAAACAGCCCCATAGGAATAACATTGAAATAGTGCTCAGTGATAAACACTCGCTGTAAAACAGCCCCATAGGAATAACATTGAAATAGTGCTCAGTGATAAACACTCGCTGTTAAACAGCCCCATAGGAATAACATTGAAATAGTGCTCAGCGATAAACACTCGCTGTAAAACAGCCCCATAGGAATAACATTGAAATAGTGCTCAGTGATAAACACTCGCTGTAAAACAGCCCCATAGGAATAACATTGAAATAGTGCTCAGCGATAAACACTCGCTGTAAAACAGCCCCATAGGAATAACATTGAAATAGTGCTCAGCGATAAACACTCGCTGTAAAACAGCCCCATAGGAATAACATTGAAATAGTGCTCAGTGATAAACACTCGCTGTAAAACAGCCCCATAGGAATAACATTGAAATAGTGCTCAGTGATAAACACTCGCTGTAAAACAGCCCCATAGGAATAACATTGAAATAGTGCTCAGCGATAAACACTCGCTGTAAAACAGCCCCATAGGAATAACATTGAAATAGTGCTCAGCGATAAACACTCGCTGTAAAACAGCCCCATAGGAATAACATTGAAATAGTGCTCAGTGATAAACACTCGCTGTAAAACAGCCCCATAGGAATAACATTGAAATAGTGCTCAGTGATAAACACTCGCTGTAAAACAGCCCCATAGGAATAACATTGAAATAGTGCTCAGTGATAATCGCGGGGCGATGATTGCAATTAACAATCGCGCATGCAAACCTACAGTTAGGTCTCAACATTCGTTGTCTATAATTTGAAGGAGAATCAAACGGGATCTACCTACATTGTATAGTTTTGTGGCACCGGAACTTCATTGCTTCAAATTACGCAAATTAAACTCCATTATTAATTTGCTTAATCTACATTCAAACTCATTCAATAGACACTCTTCAATGATTGGTTTGAACTGTCGTTTATTTCGTATATCCGCCATAGCTCATCACTCACAAGCTTACCTGTTCTCAACAGTTGCTAAACTGACACCAGTAACTGTACTCACTGATGGAAGAGGAAAATGAAGAGGTGATGTAGTATTATAATATAATTAATAAATATCTATATATGATAGCCATTCATTATTAATGTGAAAAATAAGACAATGAATAATTATTAGGATAGAACAAACTAACAAATTCGGTAAAAAAACTTACATTTATTTTTTGATAATTGGTCAACTAGAGAGGCACTTTTTTATGTACACGAATTATTTCAATGTATTTATTTTATCTCAACCCATTCCTTGACTGTAAAAATTAATGGAAGAGAGTTTAAATACCTCGTAACTTTGCAGCCTATCTAGGAATACTCAATAAAAAATGAGAATAATTAGTTAAACTGTTAATACATATTCTAATTAGTATTGTAAAGTCTCCCTACTTTTCACTATGAAAAGCAAGACCAACCCTCAAAAAGAGATAAACTTTAAGTGCCGGAAATTTTCTGTGTGTTCCATGAATTTAAAAAACAGAAACTAACTGTAAATACCTAACATAATTTAGTAAATCACTTCCACTTCATCCAATGAAGAGATATCTACGCTCTTTTATTTTATTTAAATTGAAATAAGTTAAAGAACAATAACGTAAAATAAAATCACCTGTTTATTATTTGGAGAAGTACATTTGGAAAGGAAAAAGTATTTTTATCTAAATTTTATTTTAGAAGAGTAACTGTAAATGTTCAATTGCTGATATTTGTAACATTATTTCAATATAATAATAATAGTGGAAATGGTCAATGAATTTGAGGTTGAAAGTACCTGTGTTTAAATTAGTAACAATATTATGGAACTGTCTCTCTATCCACTTTCAAGTTGCAGGTATAAAAGCATAATAATTTAACTTAATTCTTTATAACGAAGATAGAAAAATGTACTGCATATTTAGTCTTCGGAAAATGAAAACGAAATATTTAAAGTTACTTTAATTTATAGAGAAAACTTTAAATATAATAAATAATTAGGAAGCGAAAGACGTAATTACCATCAAACTAAATTCAAAAGTTAAACATTAATTTAACTAGTATTACTAAACTGGGCAAGAGACAATAAAACAAATTATAGAAATTGTTGTTGTTGTGGAATAGAAAATAAACAAGCGAAACTAAATTTTATACTTCAAATCTCAGTTCAAAGTTAAATCCTGTCAATCCTAGTGACAATCAGCACTAATTCACAGAGCCAACATAGCCATTAACCTATTCCACTGACAACTAACTATGAACTAAACAGAGTAAAGAAAGATACCAGCATGTAAAACCTGTTCCAATAATGTTAGCCACGCCACAGTACAAATTTTAAACTTCTAAAAAGTTAATTAAATTATTTCAGTTCCCTCATGTGATATTATTTTAATAATAACTTTAAATACTTTTTTTAGAAGATAATATAAATATTTTTGAAGTAAGATAATGAAAATAAAATTAAAATCCATTTAATTTCAGAAGCCATTATTTATTATACGCATCTCTAATTTTATTTATTTTATAAAAAGTTATTACTATAACATTTTATTAGAATAGTTAGCCTTCAAATTGTGAACACTTAATGAGAAAAATTAAAATATATTTTAAATAAATTCACTACATCCGAAAGAAATTTCTGACGTTTGTAAATTTAATATAAAAATTATTCAATAGAATTCTGTTCATCGACTAAATACTTTTATATATTTCTTCTTACCCACTTAGTAATTTTGATCAGGCAAATCGTGATATCATTCGAGTTACACCATCAGTTTTAAACCCTGCCAGCGAACAATTATTAAGCTAATTCATTATTAATGTGCACCAAATCACCTCTCTTTTATCTCTTACCTATTTTCTTATTTTCCTAATTCTTCTATTCTCTGTCCCCCTCCTCCCTTCACCCACTTTGTGTCTCTCTTCCGTTAGTTTGGTGACATACTGGATATAATTAATTAACCTGTTTTTGAGCGGTTGGTCTGACTTTTCCAGAGTGATTAGTCGGTAGACCTAATTTAAAATAAAATACAATATAAGATAAATCAGACATAAACTTATATTTTTATTTAGTCAGAATAGTTTATTAAATAACGTAATGTATATCTTCAAAAATAGAACTCAGATGAACTGTTGAAGTTCGTGCTAAAAACATCAAAAAATGAACTGACTGAAAATACCTAACCCTAATTACTATAAAAGTTTTATATTATTAAATCAATGATATTAATGATATTTTATACATTAATAAATAAATCAAATAAAGAATAATACCGGACATTAAATAAATTTGTTAATTATTTGAAGAAGTACTTTTGGATGACTAGCAAACAATGTTTTTTAGTTAATTTAATAATTTGAAGAGTAACTAAGTGATTGTCCTTCCTTGTAGCAATGCATAGCAGGACAATATTAGTCAAACAATGTCTGTTTTCAACATTGTTGTAATAACATTTGGTCAATCTATCTGTTGGCAATGTTGTAACTATCTTGACAATTTCGTAACATTATAATAGAGGGAACATTGTAGCAATATTAGTGGAAGATTGGGGAAATATTAAAGACAACATTGTAATGATGTTACGGCAATAAAGAAACATTATTAGACCAATTTTACTGAATAATATCAAGCAACATGAAATTAATTCTTTTTATTGTCTTATAAAATAGTTTAAATATGCAGATGATTGTTTTCTTTAATTCTTATACTCTTCATTCCTTTAACTCATGTAAATTCACACCAACTTGTCATGGAATAGAAAACTTAGCTGATATCAGTGTAAAGAAACGTTGAAATTAATAATAATTATTATAAATGAAGTCATTACAAAATTATTTAGAAAGCAATCAAAATAGATTTCGTATTCCGGGGGATTTTTTGATATTTAACAGACAGAAAAAAATTGATTTGTTTCGTTAGTGTTCAATTTTCCGTGTTGGTTTTGTTAAACATTTTACCAACTATTTACGAATTAGATTATTTGTAAATCTTAAATACCTGTTCTATTAAACGTAAACATTGTCAAGAAAGATTTGTTTGAATTAGAATCATTTCGCAGGCCTCTTCAATATTTATTTCAACTCAATAAAAAATATCAGTTTAAAATTAAATTAGGATAGTTACCCATCAAACATTGGAAATTAAATGTGATCAATTTAAACATATTTTAAATGAATAGATTAGATCTGCATGAATATTCTGTTAATATTTGTAAATGAAAATAAAAATTATAGAATCCTGTTCATCAGCTAGATTTTTTTATTCATTTCTACAACGTTAGTAAATTTTAATCAGGCAAGTTGTAATATTCATCCAAGTTACAACATCAGTCATAGATCTATTGCAGTGAAAAATGGAAATAATCTCTTTTGTGCAGTTGGTCTGACTTTTCCCGAGTGATTAGTCGGTAGACCTAATTAAAGAATTTAAGAAAAATCTCTTCGGGCCCAAATTAGTAACAAATATTTTGTTAATAAGTCTTATTGTAACGAATAAAATTGATATTAAGTTATGTGCTATACTTAGTAATGATTGTAAGAGGAGAGGTGAAATTAATTGCAAATGTGCCGTATAGTTGTGAAGAGCTAAAGATATTGATATTAGAAAAATTAAAAGAAATGTATTTGAAGAAATGGAAAAAGTGAAATAATAAACTTTAATGTAATTAATTCATATAATATTGGGATATTATATGAATTAATTACATACTAAATATATTATATAATAAAATATAATTAATAAATATCCCACATTTGATAACTACTCTTTCGTATTTTGAAAAGTTAGACAATGAATAATTATTATTATGAAAAATACTTAAATTTCTTTCGAGAAAATTAGTCAAGAAGATGTTAGTTTTTTATGTACACGAATTATTTCAATGTATTTATTTTATCTCAACCCATTCCTTGACTGTAAAAATTAATGGAAGAAAGTTTCAATACCTCGTAACTTTGGTAATTAGGAACAATCAATAAAAAGGAAAGTAATAAGGCAAATAATGGATATAAATTTATTTAGATTCTTTATTGTAAGGTGTTCCTTCTTTTCTCTGAGAAAAGCAAGACCAACCCTCAAAAGTAGAGAATGAAAATCACGATCCCTAACAGCAACATGCTACTTACGAGTAGAAAATTAAACTGACTGAAAATGTCTGACCCTAATTATTAAATGATTAGATTTGCTATCTATGAGAAGATTACTTTTCATTCTTTTATTGTTAATAAATTAAAAGGTTTATAAAATTTATAACTCTTTTTTATTAAAGTCAAACTATGTCCCTGAAAGAAATTGTCAATTAATATCATCTTATAGATATATTCAATATTTATTTCATCAATGTAAATATTATTGATATTTAAATTTATTAGCATTGTCACCCATCAATTTTCCCCATTCGTTTAACCTGTTATAGTCTATGAACCTTGGCTATGGGTAGTATCAAATTTTGGTTTCATATTTCGATTTTTAATAGATTAATTAATAATAATAAACAAAAAGATAGATAGCTGAAATAGAAAGACGTATCCAACATACAACTATTGGTCATAAAATTCATTGTCAGGTCGAAGTTTTCCACCTTTCTCCTGATGATGAATAGACATCTTTCTATTCGAAAGCTTGAAACCTGATAAAACCTTCAACGTTGAGTTTAAATAACCTCATAATAATGTAACAAGTAAGTTATCTAGGTCACTTGGAGTAGTTCGTAGAGTGTCCAGTTTGGTTCCCAATAGAGTGATGTTGAGGTTGTACTTTTCTAATTTTTACAGCCATGTCACTTATGTTCTTGTTGTCTGGGGCAATGTTAGTACGGTGATAGATGGGAAGAATTAGAAGCTTCAGGGAAAGGTTCTAAATTTGCTTGAAGCGGAGGACGGAGAAGCAATTGCAATTCAATCCCAATGGAAATGAGAAAATGGTCAAATGTTAAAACATTTAAAAAACAAATAAAGAAGTTTCTGATTTTAAATCAAAATCAGTAGTAACAATGTTGTAATATCTTAATTAGCACCTTAATAAATATATTTTCCTATATTTTTGTATTTTTCTTTTTTATGTAGCTACTCCTTGTATAAGCTTTTATTCATTAATAAGCTTATTGTTATTATTATTATAATAAAATTGAATCCACTACTAACTAGAACTCTATTATCCTATAGCCTTAATGGCGGCTAAATAGAATTAAACAAATAGTAAATTAAATACCGTAAAATGGGTAGGTGTCTCTTTCTTTTCCACACATTGTAATTGTATAGGCAGAGTACAGTCAATTAGGAAATAAGATCAATGAATTTAAATGATCTAAATCTAAGTCATTAGTTACTTATAGATTAACCTTAGTTATGCATATTTCTAAACTATCTATGATCTAGGTCAATAGTTATAGATTTACAGCTGCAGATTGCAAAAATGAAAATTACGATTTGTAGGTGTTGTACATTTGCTAATAATTGGGAAAACTGAAGAAATTACAGCATCATACACAATTACTCGAAATACTACAAATCCTGTTCACGTTGCTATTGACAATAAGTGTTGAAGACGAAACTAACTGTAGATTTATAAACATTTCTAAACGAACGAAAGACATTAAATTAAGTAACAAATGAATTCTCCAAAGTTTGAGTTTCACTTATTGATTACATGAGTGAAATTTAAAGCTCCTACGATTGTCTACAAGGACAGTTGCCAGATGAGAATATCATTGTGACAAGGTTAACATTGTACAGTCATTCCCATTCTCAAGTCTCCATACCTTTACCTTAGATAATTGCAGAGTAAATTATATCTTCAATTTCTGTCCCGCTGAAGTAAATCTCAAATCAAAGAAATTTGAGAGTAAATTTAAATTATGTAGTCAGGGGGGGGGGGGGGGGTTAACGTTGCTTCGGAACCAAAGGCCATGTTGCTGACGTTAGAAGGAAATTAACTACAAGGGACTTTATGAAGCAGACATGAAGTAAAATGGCTCAATGGATAAAGTCACCAACTATCAGTCGGTGACTGAGCTCATGGATGCAGAAAAGCTACTGGGTGAATACAGTCTCTTACAAAGGAATATAATTAAAAGGACAGAAGCACCGGTAGCTGCACTCACGGATTGAAGAGGAAAATGAAGAGCCCGACTAGTAATACAGCTCATGAATGATATATCTGAAACATTGAAATAAAAACAAGTTTGAGGATTATATATAATTAAAAAATGAACATTGAAAAAATACAAACCAAACATTTGGTAAATTTTACCACACAGCTACTGGGTGATCAGACCAGGTGTAGACAAATTCTAATGTTTAATTTTAAAACCTTTAAAACGTGAAAATTATCCATCTATTTACACTATTGGATAGCTCATTATATGCACTAACTGTTATATTTTACTTTCAGAGGTATTTCTAAATATTAATTTAGTTATGAGCTCTGTAGCGTCGACAATTCAGGAACTGTTTGAATCAGGACAGTCCCCGGGTCAAATATGCAAGCTTTTGAAGGGTCGTGCGAATAGATCTGGTGCTTACAAGGCTCTGAAGCGTTTCAGAGAGACAGGTTCGACCCTCCCAAAGGTTAGGAGCACTCCAAATCGCAAGGTTAGGACCTCTTAGCTCATCAAAAGCATCCGGGAGAAAATCAGGAGGAATCCTGAAAGAAGCGTCAGGAAATTGGCATCAGCGTCTGGTGTGAGCTATGGAACGATGCAGAAAGTGCTCACAAGTGATCTGAACCTTTCCCCATTCAAAAAGACAAAAGCTCAGCTACTGTCAGAGGCCACAAAAACCAAACGGCTGCAAAGAGCAAAGCTTCTTCTGGAAAAGCTAAGAGACGGCACGCAACCTCCGGTCTTGTGGACTGATGAGAAGTTATTCACGGTCCAAGCCGTCCACAATCATCAGAACGACCGGATTTATGCAGTGAATAAGCGCGATATTCCTCTGAACGACAGACTGATGTTTAGGAGACAAAAACCAGCTTCTGTCATGGTCTGTGCCGGG
Organism: Caprella mutica; assembly: GCA_947561585.1. Taxonomy (NCBI): domain Eukaryota; kingdom Metazoa; phylum Arthropoda; class Malacostraca; order Amphipoda; family Caprellidae; genus Caprella; species Caprella mutica. The sequence continues at coordinate 31,975 of CANNZV010002294.1, read as the reverse complement.
GTAACCTCATCTGAAAAGAGTCCTCTTTTCTTCATTGAAGAGGGTGTAAAGGTGAACAGCACGTTTATTTGAAGTTGTTGGAGGATCAGTTGGTGTCTTGGGTGAACACAACGTTCGGTGAAACAGGTGTTACCCTCCAGCAGGACGGAGCCACGTCCCACACGGCTAATCGCGTTCAAGAATAGTGCAAGAAGAATGGTGACCGGACAACTCGCCGCCAGACAACTCGCCGCTGGACAACTCGCCGCTGGACAATTTGCCGCGGACAATTCGCCGTGAGGACAACTCGCCGCTAGGACAATTCGCTACTAGGACAATTCGCTGCTAGGACAATTTGCCGCCAAAAGAACTCTCTGTGATTTATGTCATACTGCCGTGTACATCATTTATATATAAAATAAATTATAAATACAAACTGCGCGTTGTAAAATAGTTATACAATTTTCTTAACCCTATTTGAATTGTTCTTCTTTTCCATTTCAAAAGTTAAATGAAATGTTTTTATTAATAAGCATAATTACAATCTTAACTATTATAAATATATGGGTGTTGTAAATCACCTATACAATTTTCTTCGTTCTTTTTGAAAGTATTTCGCTAAAAATAATTTTATTGGAAAAGAAACAAGTTCAGGTGTCTTCTTCATACGTTTAATGACCTGTAAAAATTACTTAAGTTCAAGACCAGAACATCAGTGCAAATATAATATTCTTTAACTACGATGTTTTAGATTTTGTGTTAGGTAGGCTAATAGGTTACATTTACTATCACCTCTTCATTTTACTCATCTATTCGTGAGTGCAGTCACCGGTGCTTGTTTGTCTTTCCATCACATTTCTTGGTTAGTGACTTCATTCACTGAGTAGCTTTTCTGCATCGACGAGCATTGTCACCGAGTGGTGGTTGGTGTATTTGTTCATGGAGCAACTTTTATTTCAGACAACTTCTTCCAATCCCTTGTATTTAATCTCCTTTTGATATTAACGATAACACCCTTGGTTTCGATGCAGACGTTAAACTCACTACTAAATTAAACAACTCTACTATTTTTGCGACCTGAAATAATCTGACAGAGAAAATGTGGCAACAAAAGAAATAAATAAATTGAAATAATGAAATTTGTCAACAACTGTTTTACGTCAGTTTTTAGCTTTCAGAAACGAAGCCTTCTTTAAACTTGTAATCTCTTTAAATATATGTAAATGATATATGTATACGCCGGTAAAAAATAAATAACGCGGCGAGTTGTCCTGGCGGCGAGTTGTTCTAGCGGCGAGTTGTCCGCACAGTAAATTGTCCGTGGCGAGTTATCCGGCGAGTTGTCCGCACAGTAAATTGTCCGTGGCGAGTTATCCGGCGAGTTGTCCGCACAGTAAATTGTCCGTGGCGAGTTGAAGTAGCGTTAATTAAAAAATATGATAACATGGTAAAATGAAAAAATACGATACATAATCCAAATTGCAAGAATTAAGAGAGCAAGGGACGCCACTGCCTACCACAGACAGTTTCTTGATAGAGTCCTGGGGCTAACCTTGGATAAACGATATCTTAACACATACACAATGATACTAGAGTACTGATTTTAACCTAAGAGAAAATATGAGGCAGATTTGTTTGTTCGTAATTCTATATGTTACGAACATGTCTGTGCTTTCGTGTTAATTTTTTTCAAAAAGGAATCTCATAATGAGACACAGGAACAAATATCTTAAACTAGAGGCAATTTGATAGCTAATAGAAATTCTTCTGTGGAACTTTTATTTTAATTGTTTTTATAATACAAACCTACAGTTTTCTAAATGAACGGCGTTGTTCTTCGGCTACCATAGTATTGAGAAAGTGGTTGTTAAATTAGAAATTTCTGAAGGCAAGATTAATTCATGACCTATCTTAATGCCCCTTTCCGAGTACTGTGAAATTACAAATAGTCAAATACCTATTTAGAACCGAAAATTACTCGACACTATCCTAAAGAACGATAAAAAACTGTTCAAGATATTTTAAACTAGTTCAAACAAAAATAAATAGAAAGGTTAAATCATATCTAATTGAATAATCACTTTTATTTTAGATTGTGTTGGCTTAATTTAAGGTTTTTTGTTTGTTTTAACGTAAGGGAGTATCCTTTTCCAGACATAATAGTCACCTTTAACGTATAAAGTTTATTGTAGTCACCTGAGTATTTGCACTACAATGATAATTAACTAATATTTCATCATGAATTTATATATAAGTGATAAAAATATAGCAACCGAAATTTTAATCTGAATTCTTAGTTTAGGAAAGAACCGGCTGTTGCATTTACTCAGTCATAAAAATTACAAATTTCTGAATCTTTATACTAATAAATTGAAATTACAGGAGGTTAGCTAGAGTTATTCATTAGGTTTAAGAGTGCTCGACGTACATTTATACTACATACGTTCTTTATTAGACTACAAAAGTATTTCAAATTTTCTAAAGGAAGTTAGAGTGCGTATGGTTGACCATCAAATTATTTTATTTTCTAAGATTCTATTGATTTGCTAAACTAGAATTTTAAAGTTCACTGAAGACATGAAAATTTTTGTCCATTTTCAGTAATCATTTTAGGGGTGTAAGAAAACATTCATAAGCTTTCAAAAATATATTTTCCTTAAGATTTTGAAGAGAACACAATTACTTATAATATAAGCATCCTCTTGAGGAAAAATAAAATGGAAACTAACTAGAGCTAATAATAATATAAACTGAAGAAAATCAAACCAATGATTAGCTATGAACTAAACTTTAAACATACTATCATCAACAAAATATTCTACCATTTTTAGAGGGTATTTTAAGTGATAGCACCTACCATTTCTTGAATAGCTATCTTAATATTGATTTATCCTGTTTCGAAGAATTTCAAGCATACCCAATTCCAAATACATCTCACACTTATAACAAGTAATATAAGTGTGAAACATGTTTCACAATGATTTCTCCTGATATGAAACATATTTTAGGAGTATCTTTGATAGGTCATAATAATAAATTAGATGTTTTTGCCAAACAATTATAAACGTTATGATCATGCAGATGGGATTGTTTGAAATTCATTTCATGGTAATTAAAATACGTACAATTATTAGATTTACCACCATGCAATGATTTTAAATGTACTGCTTAATTGAAAATTAAGTACCAAAGTTACTCTTAAAACATCTTCTACATCTTACCAGGTCAAATAATAATGAAACATGTTTCATACATATGCAACTTGTCATAAGTGCGAGTTGTAATAAGAGTGGGCATACCTGCAGTGAATTAAATTAAAAAACATTATAGCCTATGTTAAATTTATCATCAATTGTTTTGCATTTCTCATTTTTCTCAGCACTTTATCTAACCCATACTTGGAGATGATAGGTTTCATGGTTTCACATCGCTTTAATGCTTTGGCAGATATTGCACTACCGTGAAATCCATTAACAGCCGCATTCATTAGAGTTGTCTCATATTCTGTGAAAATTGTCGGCCTTCCCTTTCCATCTGAAAATGATTTTAAATTAGTTCTATTCATATAGTTTAAATGATGAATTAGCAGTCTTAAAAATACATACACTACCAGTAGCTATACCTACCGAAATATATTAATTGATTGTTTTAAATTGATATCAGTTAGAAACTTACTGTTGGTAATTGTAGTTGCAGTGGGAGTTTTGGCGAGGCGAGACAATATTGTCATCTTTTCATTAGCAGTCATCACTTTCACACGAGGATTTAGATCCTCATCACTGCTGTAATCAGGTGGTTTGTAGTCTCCAGTATCATCATCTAGATTATAGAGTCTCAAATTAAATGTAAGAATTATTATTAATTTATTATACTTCAGTTACGAGTTTAAAGAAGATATAATAATTTGCATCATTTTCCAATTGACAATAATCAAACAGCTTGCATAAATTAGGGACGCAAATGTTTATAATACTTACCATCTTCATTATCACTGAGCAGCACCCTTCCTTTACTGCGTTTCTTTGCGTCGATGATGTACGACTTTGTTTCAACTTCTTTTGGAATATCCTTGCCTGGTAATTGGAATCATTTTAGAATTAATGGATACCATTATGTAAAAAACAAGTTTTATATACTTAAATGAATCATTAATAAAACCAAGAGATGAGAAAGATTCATCCCATTCCATAGTCAGTATCAAAAAAGAGAAGAGAGAGTTACTGAAAACTTTAAAAAAGCTACAAATAGCTCATACAAAACTGATAATTACCTTCTTCAGTCACGTCTTTGTTGGCTCTTTGTCTCGTGCGTCCACTAGTTGATGTCTTGCATTCAACTTCTTCATCATCCTCTGCAAGGAGAGTAAAAACCACATTCCAATATTTAAAATATAAATATAGATTAAACAATATTAAGTAAAGAACAAAATGAACAGACCTAGCTTAATTTCTTAAAGAGTTTGAAGGTCTTCCGGAACTACATAAATGATAATTACCTTCCTCAATCTTGACTTTGTTGGCTCTTTGTCTCGTGCGTCCACTTGTTGATGTCTTGCATTCAACTTCTTCATCATCCTCTGCAAGGAGATTAAAAACCACATTTCAATATTCTTAATAAATAAGTTGATAAACTCACACATACTATGGGGATTAATTGAAAACATACATTCAGAGAATACTATGTAATTAAGAACCAATGAGCAATAGGAAACAACACTGTTTAAAATACAAATAATAAAATAGTTATTTACCGGATGTCAATGAGAAAATGTGCTGACCACGCTCTCCAAACATTAGCTCGTCAACTACTGCAGCAGCTTCCATGGCAGATTTCGTTTTATCAGACAGTCTGTATGAAAAATTGGATGAAGAGAAATTGAATTAGCTAATTTGTGATTATTAGTGGATTAGTTAGACATGGCTCACAAAATTTAAAGAATGTACACTTGGATGCAATAATTTCAACATATTTGTCAACAAGCCTAAACCGAAAATGATCAGATTACAACGTTTCAAGTGAAATTCACAGATTACGATGAAAAAAATATACACAGCTAGCTACCTGTAGTGTTCTGTTGCTGTTTTTGTGGAATGGTCAAGTAGACTTGCAAGATTGTCTTTACTGTCAGGCCTATTTTCATGAATGGTGGTAACTAGACTTTTTCTAAAGAGATTGAAAGTTACATGTTCCAGTCCTGATTGTTTCCAGACGTAATTTATTGCTGCCTTGGAATCATCAGAGGAAAATTTGGTCCCGTTATACTTAAGAAACAGGTAATCAACCCCTTCTTCTGTTGCCTTTATAGTTGGACGCAATTTTTCAACATAAATTGTTACCCATTTCTCCATCACAACATGTATTGGGACGACAGACCGTCCATAGTTCGCAGCAGTCTTGTGATCAGATATTTTTATTATAATCTCTTCACCTTCTTTTTTTCTCGCATTGTAATCAGCAACTTTTAAGTTGCCTAACACTCCGGCACGCTTTGCAGTCCTGATTGATATCAGGGTAATTATGTACCTGATAATGGAAGTGTACTGGGAGCAAGACAATTCTACTGCTTCTTCACTATGATCAATTTTTATTAGGAGATTTCTAACAGTATTGTACATAGCGGATGTGTACACTTTTTTTACTGTATCTTTATCAAATACTTTTTCTAGCTGTGATTCCTTCTGTTCCAGATGTTGCTTCCGTGACAATTTTTGTAAAGCACTCTTCCATGTAGGTACTTTGGTTATTAGAATATTTAATTTATTTTTATCATCAAAATTATATTTAAATGGATTGGTCTCACGAAGATATTCGTAGTACAACTTGATAGATGCAAGATAAAACCGTCCCGTATCTGCCTTCCATTTTCCTTCTGATACCTCTTTCTGCACTATTGGCCAAAATATATCTGTTTTGAGAATATCATTTATCTCATATATTCTGGCCCTGGAGAAGAGAACATCAAGTTGCTGCACCCTTTGCTTTACCGCCTTGTATGCCTTACTTCCTCCATCAAAGCCCAAGTAGTGAGTAGCCATGGATTCCAGGCTTTTCTTTAAAATATCAACAGCAGAATTGTCATTTACAGGAGAGTTAATTGAAATCTCATCACCCATATTACCAATAGTACCTGTGGATTGTGAGTCATCACAGCTAGTTTTATTTGAAGGTTCAGGTACATCGATTGATGTAGATATATCACCGCTAGTACTATTAGAATGTTCGGGTAAATCGATTGATGTAGATATATCACCGCTAGTACTATTAGAATGTTCGGGTAAATCAATTGATGTCGATATATCACCGCTAGTACTATTAGAATGTTCGGGTAAATCGATTGATGTAGATATATCACCGCTAGTACTATTAGTACATTCGGGTACATTGACTGGTGTAGATAGATCAATGTCAATTCTTGAGGGTCCGGGTACATTAACTGATGGCAAGATATAATGGCTAGTTGTAGGATCATTTTTTCTTGATACTTTACATATTTTGTGAACCTGCTTTAAATGCTGGGAAATATTTATTACATATTTGCCACAATTTTCTTCAGGGCAAATAATTTGAGGCCGGCATTTTTTGACTGTCACATCTCCATGCAGTTTACTCATTGCCTCATTTATTCTATTGTCAGGTAAATTATGAATTAATTTCAGATGTCTCCTGAGCTCAAGCATCTCTTTGGAGCAGTACGGACATTTATGGATGAAACGTCTTACTCCATTTGAATACACTTTCTGAAAATGGATGTTAGCAGAATTTATAGATTAAAATAGATCGTTATAGAACAAAGAGATACAAAATAGCTCATACTTTTAAATATTCATAGTTACATACATATTTAGAAGCATTCTCAGGTGGAGGAAGTATGACATCATCCTCTGGGATAGAAGCTGACTGTACCTTGATAAAAAATATTCTTCTTAGTAGCTACTCAAATTTTATACCAAGCTATTAATAAAGAATGAAAAAACTAAACAAAAAAAAAGATATCTATAATCTTTAACTAAATTGTATTTAAATAGTATCTGTTTAAGTTTAACTATCTGTTAAATAATATTTGACTTTAAGTCATAAGCTTATAAATTTTCCTCAAAGGTTCAAATACAATAATGCTAATAAAATGAGATCTCCAGTTAGAAATATGATATTTCACAATACTTAATATTAAATTTTTTGGCTGGTTAGCTGTTACTTCAAAAGAGGTGAAAGAGCTCTTCTGACAAAACTAAAACAATAGCTTGTCTAAGAATAGAAAATAAATTTCAATAGATGTATTATTGACACTACATAGAAATCCCAACATAACTTCAAAGAACAAAACGCTAGAACAACGGTATAAATACTTACATTGAAAAATCCTCATAAGATGAATAAAAAGTAAAAACTAAATGAAACAGCTAGGAGATAATTTTTTTACACCTAACAAAATTTAAGCAAATAGAAAATGAGGAAGAATTTTAGTCAAATGATTCAAAAACAAAATAAAAAGTGAACAAACCTTCAACATGTTAGATCAAATAGCAAAGAATAAAAATATGAATAGTTAGTTAGTTATAGCTACAATAATATTGAAAACTAATAGCCCCATTGATATTAGTTAGTGTGAAAAATTATCTTGCAACATACAAAGAAAAACATATATAATGTCCTACTATTTGTGGCAATGTTGTGCTAAGAGGATCCATATTAGTCTCTATTTCTGTAATATTACATGGAAAAAAATCTTGATAATTTTACAAAAATAGCTACCTGGAGTCAATTCATTCAACTTTTTGAGAAATGTGTCCAATCGATTCATTGAACAAAAGTTATTAAAAATGTGATTGTTGAAATATAAAAGCAATTTGTGAAATTGTCATTTTATGATTTGGAGTTCTAGATGAAAGATTTCACAACAATTTTTTCTAAAATATCCTCAGCCAAACAAATTATATTAAAGAAGCTAATTTAAATTTTATACATATAGGGTCGAGGTGTGTGGATCCATCACACTTTTGGGCATACTTGGATCTAGTGAAAAAAATAGGCAAAATAGAAACTACATAATTCTACTAAAATAATAAGTTATCACTTCAATAATAAAGTACATATACATATTTCAACCAAATTTCTATTGCAAACACTGTTATTCTTAACTTTAGTTTATACACAAAACCTCTGTAAAATAAATCCATGCCTATTATTAAACAGAGATTCATTAATCACCCCAATAACTGAGCATCAGTGTGCAATTATTTACCCATACAAGGTAGAAGTAGCTATTGAGTAAACCATGAAGATATAAAATCAGTTAAAACAATCTATATGACCAATAGTTAGCTACTTAGCATTCATTAAAGGAAGAGCAATATTTAAATGGGATGTTTATGGCTTGCAAGCTTCATATCTATTATTTCAAAATTGAAGTTAATAATAGCTAAGAAATAAAGAATTGAAGATAGTTAGAATATTGATAGGAGAGGGATAAATAATGATTCATGTCTACCATATAGTAAGCACACACAGTTTATTTATGGATAAGCTGATGGGCTTTTGCTAACAATAGATAGCTAGTAGTTACAGATTTACTCACCTATTGAGTTGCTAGAAATTGGCAATATATAGCGGAATTGTTGAGATGAAGCAGTTTGAGGAGCAGCTAATGGGGAAAATTTATATTACTCTCAAGTAGCTATTAATAAATACTTAATATAGTAAAACAAATTATACTAAATAAACAGATCTAAAAATTGAGCGAGGAACTAACAACAAAGAAAGAAAATCACCTCCAGAGTATTGGCCGAATACATTCGGAGAATGGTTCACAACTTGGAAGGTTCTACTCTCAGACGAAGCAGCTTGAGGAACAGCTATTAGTATTGAGGAAAATTCAAAATTAATCAGAAAAAAAAATATTAAAAATATCTCATTATCCCTAGTGACCTAGCCGCTGGCAGATGCAAACCAGTCTTCAAAGAAAAATTTAAACTGATCTGAAAGTTGTTTTCAAGACATTTATTTTTTCAAATTCAAATATATAAGGGGTATATCAGAACACTCTCCAGTCATGAGATGCACTAGTGTGTTTGAGAAAATAAGGGTGAATGTCTCACTATAATAAGTTAACTGTAATCCTTAGTGGTTTACTGAGTCCTAGTGACTCCATACACAGTGATAAACCCCTTCCATACAGTTATACCTAAGAAACATTAGTTAGTTATCTTTGCCTGCTAATTATTCTAAACAGAAATTTTTAGTTTCAGTTTTTATCAAATGTAAAATGAAGATTTCTACAATGAAAAAATAGTGAAATGATAATTCTGTAAGATTATATAACAGTTTTAGTAAGAACTAGGTTAGTAAGCAAACCTTTGTGGGCTAGGTTACTAGGGTTAAGATAATCAGTTTACAAGAAGCATCATAAAATATTCTCACCTTCTATGCTTCTGTTGCTCGCCATATTGTAGAAGAAAATAATTATCTATAAAATATCTAGAAAAAAAAGTGTTCAGCCAGCTTGGAGACAAATTTTATTTTCATACTACACTTTGGCCTCCAACCATGTAAAAACATATAGCAACCATTCAGCTTCAAAATCAATAAGTTCTATTGTCTCATAAAAATTTAAATGACCGAATAATTATATCTTCAATAATTACACATAAACATAGGAATTATTTCAAGATCTCCCACAGAGATATACAATCTCTGAAGTTGGACTCAGATTTGTCGTAGAGAGTCTTGGAAATTGTTCCATAATCCGCGTCAGCCGTCAGGCAGTCGAGTAAGTGAATTTCTCACCAAAATTGTCAGAAATCTCAAAATACTCTCCAATAAATAATAATTACATGTAGACATTGGAATTAGCAAAATGGAAAATTCAAAAATGTTGCCGGATAATTCAGGAGACCAATTTCAAGGCCTCAATAGTCGCTGGATAAACTTAACAACTTCATGCATCTTTTGCAGACTTGGCCACAGACCAGTCTGCATTGATCTGCCCAGAGGCAGATCATTACACAATCATGAAGCCAGTCAGCAGTCTGTATTTGGTGCACAAAATCCCACTGACTTTTTCAAAAGTTAAAATAAGATAAAAATCCACTAACAATTTCCAGTAATTTGGCTGATTCACCAAGACTGAAAGAATTTCTCCACACACTCAAGATTTTTTTACAGAAATAAGGATTTGGGCGCAGTAAATAACATGGGAACGAACATAGGAATTAAATAAGACTTGGACACAGGATTAATCCACAAATCCTCCTATACTTTTCAGTTTTCAGACTGGTGATCCACTAACATTTTCCAAATTTGTCATCCGTAAATTAATTGCAACATTGGAATAAATTGCTAAAAATCCACCGACTTTGCCAGAATATTATTTTCAAAGGAGAAAAATTTCAGCGACAAGTTGGTGGAATTTACCATGAAATACAGTCTGGTAGCTAATGCCAGTCTGCAGAATATATGGGAGATATTTTAGATATTCTCTCCAATCAAGTTTGAATTAATTCCTATATTCACATTAATTTTGCTACAAACACTTTTTGAATTAATCACTATATTTACATTAATTTTGCTACAAACAGAATACGATATCTAAGATCTCTACGAACACTTTTCCAGTTTCTGCAAACTGGTGGTCATGAAGTGTGCACTGCAGTATGTCCAAGTGTAACTACCGGATGGCGGATACTGTGAACTACATTAAATGATTAACAGTAACCAGTTTGTTTCAGTTTCATGTCCTACCTAGGGTCACGCAGGTAAATTGTGGACCTTTAATTTGTAATTACGGTCCTCAAGTCTCAAGAGAGTAAAAACATTCTGAACTGAAATTAGACTAAAATGTTGCATAGCTATCAAAATAAGCACAGTGCATACAACAATTTATTACTTAATGTTTATAACGAGTGTTTTGAGCCTATGACGTTTCTGAATTTCTGTTGTTAGAGGCCGCAGTTAGTTAGTGGGCCGCAATTTACCAGCTTGACCCTACTAAGATTTCATGACACAACAATCTAAAAGGCGGAAAAGCCTTGTGCTTTCTTCAAGAATCAAGTCTAATGTTATTCCATGTTTCAGTCTTTCAGAGGCTGGAAATTTGTAAGCCAATTTTGAGTCGAAATTTCACAAAAATTCTGAGCCAAGCTAATTTGACTCATTTTTTGAAGATTTTAAGGCAAAATTAACATGGGAACATAGGAATTAATTCAAAATTTAAATCCAATTAGACATTATTAAGACACATCTGAATTTTGACCATTTGAAATCTACCAGTCTGCAGAAACTGGTAAAGTGTTTGTAGAAATCTCTTATTTTGTTTGTAGCAAAATTATTGTAAATATAGGAATTAATTGAAAATTGTTCGAAGAGAATATCCCAAATATCTCCCATATTCTGCACTGCTGCAGACTGGGAAATCTAAGACAATTATTTGGCTTTAACAGACATTTATACTTTGTAACATGGATTCCTACCACAAAGCCGCTGCCGCAAACTTAATTGTGTTAAATCTCGAAAACAAAGCAACGCCGGCATACCTAGAGTTGAGACCAGTTTGTATTTGGTGCACTGAACTCTTCTGACTTTTTAAAAAATCTGTGAAATATCTGCCAAAATTTTTAATCCATTTTTCTAGTCCTCTAACCTTTTTCCAGTTTCCCCTCCAAAAATTAATGGTAATGTAGCCTGTAGGAAATTAATATTTAATAGCTAACTATCCTCTGACTGTCTGACATTGCAGGAATTTTTTTATTAGAGAAATTGAATAACTTCCGACATATCATTGAAATTTACCACCAAATACAATCTGGCCTAGAAGGCTAGAGTCAGCGGGCTAGAGACTACTAGCCAATCTGCAGAAACTGGTAAAGTGTTCGTAATCGTAGAGATCTCTCATTCTGAATTTTTGTTCTTAGCAAAATAAAATTAATGTAAATTAAATATACTTTATATAGGGATTAATTCAGAAGTGTAGTAGCAAATATTAATTACCTACAGGCTACATTACCATTAATTTTTGAAGGGGAAACTGGAAAAAGGTTAGAGGACTAGAAAAATGGATGAAAAATTTTGGCAGATAGTATTTCACAGATTTTTTAAAAAGTCAGAAGAGTTCAGTGCACCAAATACAAACTGGTGCAGATCACTCAGTGGGTCACTGGGAGACTTTAAGTCTCCCAGACTTAATGACTAGAAGTCTAGAGTCATAGTATGTTATGATAATAGGTACTGTGGCACTGGCCCACTAACTAGCAGTCTAGCTAAATACATGCTGTGGTTTGCATTACTTCCTGTAGATAGGCTATTGTATAAAACATAGGTACAAGTATCTACAGTACAGGATAGGTTATTAACTACCCACCTATAGTCCTAAAGCCTAAACCAAAATTGGAAAAGTACCTACCAAACGGTGGCAAACGCCAAAGTCAAACTGAAATAACTTTAAACTACTTGACTAAGTTAGTTAGGTGTCCAGCACTACAAGATACAGATCATCCTTCTTATTCATGGTTGGTTAATCAAGGTGGCTACTAGCTACCCAGTTTTGAATTGAAACATCTATTAATCACTCAGAGTCACAGATCATCCAGAGTCCACACTCCCATAGTTGTTTACTATAACTTCCTTGGTTGTTTACATACAAGCAGATACCAATAAATGCCATGAACAGAGGGAATAAATGGAATCGTTTCTGATTCTATAAAGTTATAAAAACCTTTCCCACTAGGTATCAATTATATGAAATTTTAACTGTAAATCTAGGGTAATGATTTATAGATAAATTTTTTAACAGCAAGAAGCATGTAGAAGCAAATTTAAATAATCTCCTGCCACTATCAAAATTTGACATAGGTTACTGTACATTCCGGTACAGCTATACAATAATTATTATTTATTTTTACTTTTTATTGGTATCCATAATACCTGAAAACTTCATGGATACCAAAGAAAAGAAAAGAACAATCATTACATAGTATTTTCTTACGTATCCGAAAATGTGGGGCTGACCGATAATTCGGAACTTACCCTAGTTGAGCGTGAATGAATTTAAATGAAGCGCGAGTAATTGTATTTGCTTAGGCGCCAAAACTAAAATTCCGTATTTATCATAAGTTAAAGACTTTTAGGAGTCCTTGATATAAAAATTCACTTCATCATGAATAAATACACTTACTGCTGTAGTCTTGTCTATTAAAATACCTGAATAATTGAGAAAAAACGGTACGAAGGTGATTAACTCAATAATCCTATTTATACAAATATGAAAAGTTAAATATCTTTTTAAATACCAAATTTCAGGAATATCTAATTAAATTTTCTTGATCACCGACTTCGTTTGCATAACCTAGCAAGTTTTCGATATTGTTGCATTCAAAACAACGGAGAAATTCACTTTTTTGGAAAATGTTCGTGATTGAATTCATTTAAATCACGAAAGTGCATGTCTATTGTGACTTTTTTTTGACTTACTCCATTTTTTGTCCATAATTAAATTGTTTTTGTATTAAAAATGTTTTCTCTATGTAAATGAAGTAAATACATTGTTTTAGCAATGGAAACTTGTGAGTCATCAAATTCTCCATTAAATTATATATTTAAACATTTATTTTGACATATATTACAAAAGATAACGGATTTGGCACTATTATTTGTTGTAAACCTAAATAAAATCAATTGTAGCCGTCTAAATGGAAGTCTGAGACCTATTTACATTAATATAACGTCCCTTTCACCTTTCAATAACCTCATATGGCAATACTCTGCTGATAAACCAATCAGAACACTTTTAGTATGTTTTAGCCGCAATGCTTACTAATTTGAGAATTCTAGTAATAATAATCTTTATTGAAAAAAAACACATAAAATTTACATAAAAACAACAAACATTCACTACATTATTATTCCAAGCCTATACGAAGTATTAGTTACAAAAGTAACTAAACTTTTTAGGCACTATCTAATTAAAGCATTCGAATATAATATGATCGAATGACTCTCACTTATTTCTTCTGTTACGGTACAAAGACTGTATAATAGAGTCCTGTATAGTGAACCATCCTGATTAGTAGTGTCCTGAGTAATGAAGTACCCTGTATAGTGAACATACTTTGTGTTGTCTACAACAAAATGATCACCAGTTTTCCACGCAGCTCAATATAGTATTATAGTTTTAGTTCAAAAGAAAGAATTTTACTCTACAGAAACTTCTCTGTTTTTTTGTTGGTGGTTTTGAGTTGAGCTGTTTACACTCTAACTTAAACAGATGGGATAGATTAATAATAATTATAAGGTAAATATTATACGTTACCTACCACTAAATTATTAGCATCAATAATAATTATAAGGTAAATATTATACGTTACCTACCACTAAATTATTAGCATTAATAATAATTATAAGGTAAATATCATACGTTACCTACCACTAAATTATTTGCATTAATAATAATTATAAGGTAAATATTATACCTTACCTACCACTAAATTATTTACATTAATAATAATTATAAGGTAAATATCATACGTTACCTACCACTAAATTATTAGCATTAATAACAATAATAAGGTTCAGAAAAATGAACAAAAAGAACTAGACATATAGTTATAGAGGTTGACCGTTTTTTATCGCTCCTCTATAGCTTGTTACAAATATAAAGAAAGTAGAATTTTTTCAAGAGAATGAATGTTGTCAACAGTAGCTATAGGCAAGGGTCATAGACTATAACAGGTTAAACGAATAGAAATAGTACGAAATGTTACTAAGAGCTGAGTCTACAAATTCTTTATATGAAAACCTTTTCTTTAGATTAAAACCTATGAAACCTATGTTGCAAATAATTGACATTTTACATTGTTTATTTCTTATTTCATTATTGCAATATTATGTTTGTTCTTATTTTAGGCTTTTAGCTACAGTAATTAAAGTGGATGAAAATGTTGACCAGTGCCCATTAATCAACGGACAACGACGTGAATAGTAGTTAGCTTTTTGTTCTTTTAACAGTGGTAATAACCATTTCTTTTAAATATTTTTTATACCATTCGATAGATTATTAAATTCTAAAGAATTCTAGTTTGACTCACGCCCGAGTTCAATCAATCGTTTAAGAGATATTCAAGAAGAAAGACAGAAATTGTTCCTTCCTTTGCTAATTGTCGTAGTGAATAGCAGTTAGTTTTTGTTGGTTTTGCAGTGATAATAACCATTTCATTGAAATATTTTTTTATACCATTCGATAGATTATTAAATTCTAAAGAATTCTCTTCTGACTCACGCGCAAGTTCAATCTATTGTTTAAGAGATATTCAAGAAGGAAGACAGAAAATGTTGTTTTCTCAATGGCAATTTTTTCCCCATTCGTTTAACCTGTTATAGTCTATGAACCTTGGCTATGGGTAGTATCAAATTTTGATTTCATATTTCGATTTTTAATAGATTAATTAATAATAATAAACAAAAAGATAGATAGCTGAAATAGAAAGACGTATTCAACATACAACCATTGGTCATAAAATTCATTATCAGGTCGAGGTTTTCCACCTTTCTCCTGATGATGAATAGAAATCTTTCTATTCGAAAGCTTGATACCTGATAAAACCTTCAACGTTGAGTTTAAATAACCTCATAATAACAGTAACAAGTAAGTTATCTAGGTTACTTGGAGTAGTTCGTAGAGTGTCCAGTTTGCTTCCCAATAGAGTGATGTTGAGGTTGTACTTTTCTAATTCTTACAGCCATATCACTTATGTTCTTGTTGTCTGGGGCAATGTTAGTACGGTGATAGATGGGAAGAATTAGAAGCTTCAGAGAAAGGTTCTAAATTTGCTTGAAGCGGAGGACGGAGAAGCTATTGCAATTCAATCCCAATGGAAATGAGAAAATGGTCAAATGTTAAAACATTTAAAAAACAAATAAAGAAGTTTCTGCTTTTAAATCAAAATCAGTAGTAACAATGTTGTAATATCTTAATTAGCACCTTAATAAATATATTTTCCTATATTTTTGTATTTTTCTTTTTTATGTAGCTACTCCATGTATAAGCTTTAATTCATTAATAAGCTTATTGTTGTTATTATTATAATAAGATTGAATCCACTACTAACTAGAACTCTATTATCCTATAGCTTTAATGGCGGCTAAATAGAATTAAACAAATAGTAAATTAAATACCGTAAAATGGGTAGGTGTCTTTTTCTTTTCCACACATTGTAATTGTATAGGCAGAGTACAGTCAATTAGGAAATAAGATCAATGAATTTAAATGATCTAAATCTAAGTCATTAGTTACTTATAGATTAACCTTAGTTATGCATATTTCTAAACTATCTATGATCTAGGTCAATAGTTATAGATTTACAGCTGCAGATTGCAAAAATGAAAATTACGATTTGTAGGTGTTGTACATTTGCTAATAATTGGGAAAACTGAAGAAATTACAGCATCATACACAATTACTCGAAATACTACAAATCCTGTTCACGTTGCTATTGACAATAAGTGTTGAAGACGAAACTAACTGTAGATTTATAAACATTTCCAAACGAACGAAAGAACATTAAATTAAGTAACAAATGAATACTCCAAAGTTTGAGTTTCACTTATTGATTACATGAGTGAAATTTAAAGCTCCTACGATTGTCTACAAGAACAGTTGCCAGATGAGAATATCATTGTGACAAGGTTAATATTGTACAGTCATTCCCATTCTCAAGTCTCCATACCTTTACCTTAGATAATTGCAAAGTAAATTATATCTTCAATTTCTGTCCCGCTGAAGTAATTCTCAAATCAAAGAAATTTGAGAGTAAATTTAAATTATGTAGTCAGGGGGGTTAACGTTGCTTCGGAACCAAAGGCCATGTTGCTGACGTTAGAAGGAAATTAACTACAAGGGACTTTATGAAGCAGACATGAAGTAAAATGGCTCAATGGATAAAGTCACCAACTATCAGTCGGTGACTGAGCTCATGGATGCAGAAAAGCTACTGGGTGAATACAGTCTCTTACAAAGGAATATAATTAAAAGGACACAAGCACCGGTAGCTGCACTCACGGATTGAAGAGGAAAATGAAGAGCCCGACTAGTAATACAGCTCATGAATGATATATCTGAAACATTGAAATAAAAACAAGTTTGAGGATTATATATAATTAAAAAATGAACATTGAAAAAATACAAACCAAACATTTGGTAAATTTTACCACACAGCTACTGGGTGATCAGACCAGGTGTAGACAAATTTTAATGTTTAATTTTAAAACCTTTAAAACGTGAAAATTATCCATCTATTTACACTATTGGATAGCTCATTATATGCACTAACTGTTATATTTTACTTTCAGAGGTATTTCTAAATATTAATTTAGTTATGAGCTCTGTAGCGTCGACAATTCAGGAACTGTTTGAATCAGGACAGTCCCCGGGTCAAATATGCAAGCTTTTGAAGGGTCGTGCGAATAGATCTGGTGCTTACAAGGCTCTGAAGCGTTTCAGAGAGACAGGTTCGACCCTCCCAAAGGTTAGGAGCACTCCAAATCGCAAGGTTAGGACCTCTTAGCTCATCAAAAGCATCCGGGAGAAAATCAGGAGGAATCCTGAAAGAAGCGTCAGGAAATTGGCATCAGCGTCTGGTGTGAGCTATGGAACGATGCAGAAAGTGCTCACAAGTGATCTGAACCTTTCCCCATTCAAAAAGACAAAAGCTCAGCTACTGTCAGAGGCCACAAAAACCAAACGGCTGCAAAGAGCAAAGCTTCTTCTGGAAAAGCTAAGAGACGGCACGCAACCTCCGGTCTTGTGGACTGATGAGAAGTTATTCACGGTCCAAGCCGTCCACAATCATCAGAACGACCGGATTTATGCAGTGAATAAGCGCGATATTCCTCTGAACGACAGACTGATGTTTAGGAGACAAAAACCAGCTTCTGTCATGGTCTGTGCCGGGGTAACCTCATCTGAAAAGAGTCCTCTTTTCTTCATTGAAGAGGGTGTAAAGGTGAACAGCACGTTTATTTGAAGTTGTTGGAGGATCAGTTGGTGTCTTGGGTGAACACAACGTTCGGTGAAACAGGTGTTACCCTCCAGCAGGACGGAGCCACGTCCCACACGGCTAATCGCGTTCAAGAATAGTGCAAGAAGAATGGTGACCGGACAACTCGCCGCCAGACAACTCGCCGCTGGACAACTCGCCGCTGGACAATTTGCCGCGGACAATTCGCCGTGAGGACAACTCGCCGCTAGGACAATTCGCTACTAGGACAATTCGCTGCTAGGACAATTTGCCGCCAAAAGAACTCTCTGTGATTTATGTCATACTGCCGTGTACATCATTTATATATAAAATAAATTATAAATACAAACTGCGCGTTGTAAAATAGTTATAAAATTTCTTAACCCTATTTGAATTGTTCTTCTTTTCCATTTCAAAAGTTAAATGAAACGTTTTTATTAATAAGCATAATTACGATCTTGACTATTATAAATATATGGGTGTTGTAAATCACCTATACAATTTTCTTCGTTCTTTTTGAAAGTATTTCGCTAAAAATAATTTTATTGGAAAAGAAACAAGTTCAGGTGTCTTCTTCATACGTTTAATGACCTGTAAAAATTACTTAAGTTCAAGACCAGAACATCAGTGCAAATATAATATTCTTTAGCTACGATGTTTTAGATTTTGTGTTAGGTAGGCTAATAGGTTACATTTACTATCACCTCTTCATTTTACTCATCTATTCGTGAGTGCAGTCACCGGTGCTTGTTTGTCTTTCCATCACATTTCTTGGTTAGTGACTTCATTCACTGAGTAGCTTTTCTGCATCGAAGAGCATTGTCACCGAGTGGTGGTTGGTGTATTTGTTCATGGAGCAACTTTTATTTCAGACAACTTCTTCCAATCCCTTGTATTTAATCTCCTTTTGATATTAACGATAACACCCTTGGTTTCGATGCAGACGTTAAACTCACTACTAAATTAAACAACTCTACTATTTTTGCGACCTGAAATAATCTGACAGAGAAAATGTGGCAACAAAAGAAATAAATAAATTGAAATAATGAAATTTGTCAACAACTGTTTTACGTCAGTTTTTAGCTTTCAGAAACGAAGCCTTCTTTAAACTTGTAATCTCTTTAAATATATGTAAATGATATATGTATACGCCGGTAAAAAATAAATAACGCGGCGAGTTGTCCTGGCGGCGAGTTGTTCTAGCGGCGAGTTGTCCGCACAGTAAATTGTCCGTGGCGAGTTATCCGGCGGCGAGTTGTCCGGCAGCGAGTTGTCCTAGAACCAAGAAGAATATGGCTGTGTTCTGGTTGAAGGAGTTATGGCCTCCTTCCTCTCCTGATCTAAACCCTATGGACTTTTCCATCTGGAGTATTTTGGAGGGTAAAGCCTGCTCTTCTAATCACTCAAATGTGAACGCTCTGAAGCAAAAATTGACCACTTGTTGGGACGAAACTCCAGAAGAAACCATCCGTGCCGCGTGTAGTCAAGTTCCTGACAGGTTGAGGCGTTTGGTGAAGGCTAAGGGAGGACATATTGAAACTAACTATGGAATTTATTTCTTAGATGTATAATGATTTTTCTGTTAAGTTAGTTTTCTTTTTTCTGTTATTTATAAGGAGATATTTCAATAAATATTTGTCTACACTTGGTCTGATCACCCTGTAATATTAAGCCTATATTTATGATAGATTTGTTGTATTTCGATCATTTTAGGCCCATACTATACTGGCGGTGCCACCGCAACGGTGCTACTGCCCTGTCTACGCATCTTCAATTAATCACGTTTAAATTAATGGAAAAGCAAAGTTGCAAAGTATACTGGCGGTGCTACCGCCTTGGCAGTCTGCGTTGCTACGGCGCTAGGCGGTGCCACCGCATCTGGACGCGTTACCACCGCTGCATTAGCACCGCTTGCAAAGTATACTGGGCAGTTTCACCGCGGCAGTCAAAGTATATGCACATACACAGACCAGTTTAAAGTAGAATGTATCCCAACATGGCTTACTTAATGATACGGCCTGATTTTCTGCCTTTTCGTCAAAAAAATAGAAGGTCAATATTTTTCTTCATCTTGCAACTGCTTTCTGTGATAGTTTATAATTTGACTCAACACAAAACGAAGATAATTTTCATGCATATATGAATAATTGGTAGTCTGGATACTGCTAGATCTTACTTAATAGATTGAATTCGGAAACTGTTTTCAGTTTCTTTTCTCTGTTAAATGCTGCATTTTGGAACATTCTACTTTGGAAAATAGTTAATTAGTGCTGAATAATCGATTGTTCTAACCATAGTGGCAAGAGTACAGGAGCAGTCTTTCAATTACCAAAGGAAGACCAGGCAATAGAGGTCAAATTCTAAATCGAAAAGATTTTGAAATAATTACTTGACGAAATAGAAATATCATCCGCCTACTGCTGAGAAACGCCACCGCTTACTGCTGAGAAACGCCACCGCTTACTGCTGAGAAACGCCACCACTTACTGCTGAGAAACGCCACCACTTACTGCTGAGAAACGCCACCGCTTACTGCTGAGAAACGCCACCACTTACTGCTGAGAAACGCCACCACTTACTGCTGAGAAACGCCACCACTTACTGCTGAGAAACGCCACCACTTACTGCTGAGAAACGCCACCGCTTACTGCTGAGAAACGCCACCGCTTACAGCTGAGAAACGCCACCACTTACTGCTGAGAAACGCCACCGCTTACTGCTGAGAAACGCCACCACTTACTGCTGAGAAACGCCACCACTTACTGCTGAGAAACGCCACCGCTTACTGCTGAGAAACGCCACCACTTACTGCTGAGAAACGCCACCACTTACTGCTGAGAAACGCCACCGCTTACTGCTGAGAAACGCCACCGCTTACTGCTGAGAAATGCCACCGCTTACTGCTGAGAAACGCCACCGCTTACTGCTGAGAAACGCCACCACTTACTGCTGAGAAATGCCACCGCTTATAGCTGAGAAACGCCACCACTTACTGCTGAGAAACGCCACCACTTACTGCTGAGAAACGCCACCGCTTATAGCTGATAAACGCCTCTGCATATGCATCGAAAAAGGGAAGGAAGCTGGAATTTGTATAAATTTTAATAATTTATTTAATATGAAGGTTAGAACAAAAGAAATTAATTTATATATTTTCATTGTTCAATTTGGATTTTAATGACAGTAGTAATAATGAAATATTTAGAGTTTTAAAAAAAATAGTTCCTATATCATGTTCCGTGGACGGTGCGTGTGATCCACGTAACTTCAATGCAGTGGCAACTGGAAATCTTGAAACTGTTAATATGAAAAACTGGAAAATATAGTAATAAATAAAGATGGGAATAAAGTGAAATATGATCATGAATATTTATTATCAATGCAGGATTAAATTATTACCGATTTTGGTTCAACCGAAGTACAAGTTAAGTAGACTGATCGGCAAGAGGCAGCAACGATAACGCAGCAGAAACCACTATTTAGGTCCTAGAAGAGAATAACTTGGTCAAAAAGAATTCAAAGAATATGTTTTGGATTACTGAAGGTATACTTAATTAATTATTAAGCAATTGAAATTGTATAGATTTAAGCAATTTAATAATTTAAGCAATTTAATAATTTAACAATTTAAGCAATTTAATAATTTAACAATTTAAGCAATTTAACAATTTAACAATTTAAGCAATTTAATAATTTAAGCAATTTAATAATTTAACAATTTAAGCAATTTAATAATTTAAGCAATTTAATAATTTAAGCAATTTAATAATTTAAGCAATTTAATAATTTAAGCAATTTAATAATTTAAGCAATTTAATAATTTAAGCAATTTAATAATTTAAGCAATTTAATAATTTAAGCAATTTAATTCTACACAAATTTAATTATATAGAAATTTAATTATATAGAAATTCAATTATATAGAAATTTAATTATATAGAAATTCAATTATATATAAATTCAATTCTATAGAAATTTAATTATATAGAAATTCAATTATATAGAAATTCAATTATATAGAAATTCAATTGGAGAATAATCAAAATTTAGAATATATATAGTTCGTAAAATAGAAAATAATGAATGATCAGTTGCCCGTTTTCAGAGTAAGATGAACAGTCGGAAACAAATAACTGAAAGTACAGAAACTAACGGCACACGCTTTTGAGTCAGTTTCACCTACACTGTAATCTGTTGCTTCCTAGTTCCGTCAGCACGGTGAAACATCTGAGTGCTCAGGGAATGGGGGATCCAATGATAGTGAGAGTTGGTTGGTCCGTTAACAAACAACACTGGACATCACTCAATCACTGTAGCTCATCACAAGAAAGAGGCAGTCGTCAGGTGGTAGGGGGGAGAAGCTAAAGTTTCAGCCAGACATGGTTTTGACTGTGGCGAACGTTAACACAAGGAGATACTAGCTAGGTTGTGTTTACCCTAGTAGCATCAAACGACAACTGACTACTTCCGAGCTTCGCTACTCTGAGCAAAACTCGGGAAAACATTGGAGACCAACTCATTGCCCGTTTTAAAGGTTAATATTCAATTTTATTTTAATCTTAACGACTTTATTCATAATACTCATAACGGGCAACGAGTTGGGATAAACACATAATTTTTAAACACATAAATTTAATTTAAGAAGAACATACAAACAAAATAACATATATACAGTTCTGGGTGAAAGATATTTCCTTACAGCTTACTACTGAGAAACACCTCCATCAGAACCGAACTCTTTAGAAGTTCCACCATATCTTCGGCTAGGCCGTGTCTCCTCCTCAGATTCTTCAACTCTGAGCAATGAGCATTTCACCCACATGTGTCTCGCAGACTCTTCCTCTTCTCCACACAACCTGGGCCGAGCCGTATTGGTTTTAACCCCCATCTTCAGTCTCCTACCTCAGAAAAGTGGGTGATTTGGTGGCTAGAAGCAGTTTCCCCAGGACTGTCAAATGCAGGGTCCATTTTGAGTCATTGGAGTCTGCGGTATCTCGGTCTGCATAGTGTTTGATGCTACTGATCTGTTCCTATCAGAGCACACCAGGGCCAGATAATCAACAAAAGTAATCCCTCCAAACTGTCCCAGCATATCATCTATGATCAACGAGAAGAGTAGAAGGGATGGTACAGCTCACGTATGCAGCCCTCTCTAAATACCCTCATCTTGCTGCGTTCATTCTCTATCATTGTCACTGTTGCACGTTTGATCAGCCACTCTTCGATTCATATTCTTCGCTTTTAACCATCATCAGGTCAGGCGAGCTACATCCCGACCCTTCCTCCACTCTGATATAGAGTGTTGCCCCCCGTCCTTGATAGTAATCAGAACCACGTAGTGGATTAGGCCTTCCAGGGTCTTCCTCTCTCTTTAGTTGCCACCACTGTGAACCGCATTGGATGGTGCGCATTAAAATCGCCGCTCCAGATATCGTCTTCAGACTTTCTGGGCATGATATACATATATGTTTAAATGTTGATCATATCATTTCCTCATTCTTACGTGTGAACTGCAACCTTATATTTTGGCAGTTCATGTACTCTCTCTTTTCTATCCTTCTATCCACAGGCTGCTGTATATTATATAACAATACTCTTTACAGCTATGTGATATTGGTTCCATAATCTGCTTCATAATAAAGTATTAATATATAGAAACATAAATATAGTATATACATATTTCAAATTATTTTAACCTATCAAGAAACTATATATAACTTGAATCAATGAAAATAAAGTATTATTTGGTAGCAAAATGTAAATTCTATTACAAATGAAAATATTGACCTTCTATTTTTTTGACGAAAAGGCAGAAAATCAGGCCGTATAATTGAGTAAGCCATGGTTCCAATACAGCTATTATTAAAAAGAATATGTAGCTATATCTTTTTTATATATAATTCTTAACATAAATTTTTATTTACATAATTTTCTATATACATATATATTTATTTACATAAATTTTTAAATTTTATATATTTTTTTCTTTAACTATCGATTCCCCATTAATTTTGAATCAACATTCAATTTCTATTGAAACTCCGTTATTTATAACGGGGAAAGTACACTGGTATTAAATATCTAGCGACTGTTGGTACTTTAAATAAAGTGGTATCGATCATTCTTACTACATCTCGCTATTGCATTATTTCGGATGTTATTATTAGGTATAGTTTTAGGTATCTCCTATTTTGTGATGGTTAATATTCATATTCCTTCATTGTTTCATTATATTCATATATAATCTCATATAATTCATTTATCTATAAATTGAACATGTTCGGTTATTTTGTTGATCACAGTTTTTGATAATCTGTAATGCCAATTGATGTTTAAAACACTGTATAAACGGCAAGACGTATATGGCGCAGTTTCACTGCCCAGTATACTTTGCAAGCGGTGAGAACGCGGCAGTAACGCCACGTTCTTACCGCCCAGTATACTTTGCAAGCAGTGAGAACGCGGCAGTAACGCCACGTTCTCACTGCACAGTATACTTTGGATTTTAAGAAGCAGTAGCAAAGCAGTAGCAAAGCAGTAGCAAAGCAGTAGCAAAGCAGTAGCAAAGCAGTAGCAAAGCAGTAGCAAAGCAGTAGCAAAGCAGTAGCAAAGCAGTAGCAAAGCAGTAGCAAAGCAGTAGCAAAGCAGTAGCAAAGCAGTAGCAAAGCAGTAGCAAAGCAGTAGCAAAGCAGTAGCAAAGCAGTAGCAAAGCAGTAGCAAAGCAGTAGCAAAGCAGTAGCAAAGCAGTAGCAAAGCAGTAGCAAAGCAGTAGTAAAGAAGTAGCAAAGCAGTAGCAAAGCAGTAGCAAAGCAGTAGCAAAGCAGTAGCAAAGCAGTAGCAAAGCAGTAGCAAAGCAGTAGCAAAGCAGTAGCAAAGCAGTAGCAAAGCAGTAGCAAAGCAGTAGCAAAGAAGTAGCAAAGCAGTAGCAAAGCAGTAGCAAAGCAGTAGCAAAGCAGTAGCAAAGCAGTAGCAAAGCAGTAGCAAAGCAGTAGCAAAGCAGTAGCAAAGCAGTAGCAAAGCAGTAGCAAAGCAGTAGCAAAGCAGTAGCAAAGCAGTAGCACCGCGGCGGTGGCACCGCCAGTATAGTATGGGCCTTAGCGATATTCCATTAGGTTCAGAGATATAATATAGTTTGATCGAAAGAATTATTCTTATTTGTTTAAGATATCCTGCCTTTGATAGTCTCTTAGTTATTTTGAGATATTGCTATTGAGTGTTAATAGCTGTAAGATATAATATAATTAGGATGATACGGATCTTATTTCTTTGATTTTCATCCACTGAAGTATATGTCCAACTATTAATGAACCTGCAACTACAAAGTATTGATTTACCTCTTCATTTCCCTCTTTTATCAGTGAGTACATTCACTGGTGTTTGTGTCTCTTTTCGTCACTTTACCTCTTCATTTTCCTCTTTTATCAGTGAGTACATTCACTGGTGTTTGTGTCTCTTTTCGTCACTTTACCTCTTCATTTTCCTCTTTTATCAGTGAGTACATTCACTGGTGTTTGTGTCTCTTTTCATCACTTTACCTCTTCATTTTCCTCTTTTATCATTGAGTACATTCACTGGTGTTTGTGTCTCTTTTCATCACTTTACCTCTTCATTTTCCTCTTTTATCAGTGAGTACATTCACTGGTGTTTGTGTCTCTTTTCATCACTTTGCCTCTTCATTTTCCTCTTTTATCAGTGAGTACATTCACTGGTGTTTGTGTCTCTTTTCATCACTTTGCCTCTTCATTTTCCTCTTTTATCATTGAGTACATTCACTGGTGTTTGTGTCTCTTTTCGTCACTTTACCTCTTCATTTTCCTCTTCTATCAGTGAGTACATTCACTGGTGTTTGTGTCTCTTTTCGTCACTTTACCTCTTCATTTTCCTCTTTTATCATTGAGTACATTCACTGGTGTTTGTGTCTCTTTTCGTCACTTTACCTCTTCATTTTCCTCTTCTATCAGTGAGTACATTCACTGGTGTTTGTGTCTCTTTTCGTCACTTTACCTCTTCATTTTCCTCTTTTATCAGTGAGTACATTCACTGGTGTTTGTGTCTCTTTTCGTCACTTTACCTCTTCATTTTCCTCTTTTATCAGTGAGTACATTCACTGGTGTTTGTGTCTCTTTTCGTCACTTTACCTCTTCATTTTCCTCTTTTATCAGTGAGTACATTCACTGGTGTTTGTGTCTCTTTTCGTCACTTTACCTCTTCATTTTCCTCTTTTATCATTGAGTACATTCACTGGTGTTTGTGTCTCTTTTCGTCACTTTGCCTCTTCATTTTCCTCTTTTATCAGTGAGTACATTCACTGGTGTTTGTGTCTCTTTTCGTCACTTTACCTCTTCATTTTCCTCTTCTATCAGTGAGTACATTCACTGGTGTTTGTGTCTCTTTTCGTCACTTTACCTCTTCATTTTCCTCTTTTATCATTGAGTACATTCACTGGTGTTTGTGTCTCTTTTCGTCACTTTACCTCTTCATTTTCCTCTTCTATCAGTGAGTACATTCACTGGTGTTTGTGTCTCTTTTCGTCACTTTACCTCTTCATTTTCCTCTTTTATCATTGAGTACATTCACTGGTGTTTGTGTCTCTTTTCGTCACTTTACCTCTTCATTTTCCTCTTTTATCAGTGAGTACATTCACTGGTGTTTGTGTCTCTTTTCGTCACTTTACCTCTTCATTTTCCTCTTTTATCAGTGAGTACATTCACTGGTGTTTGTGTCTCTTTTCGTCACTTTACCTCTTCATTTTCCTCTTTTATCAGTGAGTACATTCACTGGTGTTTGTGTCTCTTTTCGTCACTTTACCTCTTCATTTTCCTCTTCTATCAGTGAGTACATTCACTGGTGTTTGTGTCTCTTTTCGTCACTTTGCCTCTTCATTTTCCTCTTTTATCATTGAGTACATTCACTGGTGTTTGTGTCTCTTTTCGTCACTTTACCTCTTCATTTTCCTCTTTTATCAGTGAGTACATTCACTGGTGTTTGTGTCTCTTTTCGTCACTTTACCTCTTCATTTTCCTCTTTTATCAGTGAGTACATTCACTGGTGTTTGTGTCTCTTTTCGTCACTTTACCTCTTCATTTTCCTCTTTTATCAGTGAGTACATTCACTGGTGTTTGTGTCTCTTACCGTCACTTTACCTCTTCATTTTCCTCTTTTATCAGTGAGTACATTCACTGGTGTTTGTGTCTCTTTTCGTCACTTTACCTCTTCATTTTCCTCTTTTATCAGTGAGTACATTCACTAATGTTTGTGTCTCTTTTCGTCACTTTACCTCTTCATTTCCCTCTATATTGTTTGTACTTTTTCCTTTGGTTACGAGACATTCATTTAATCAGCGCTTTATATTTTTTATGATTTTCAAACTTTGTGCAGGATGAAGTTAATTCGACACATTGTTTAGTAAGTTACAGGACATGCATTTCGAGTAATTCATTGCAGTGTGAGATGTTCAGACATTCTTCAGCACAGTCTGCAGTTTGATAAGCTTTGGTAGCTTCACAGTCTCCTTATCTCTCTGTTATCTTATCGCAATGAAATGTTAAGGTGTCTTATCAGTGCAGTTGTACTCAGTGGAGTGAAATGGGAATAAGAGAACAAGTTATACTGTTTGTTTTAGCCATAAATCACCACTAACATCACCACTGACATCATCACTAACATCACCACTAACATCATCACTAACATCACCACTAACATCACCACTAACATCATCACTAACATCATCACTAACATCATCACTGACATCACCACTAACATCATCACTAACATCACCACTAACATCACCACTAACATCATCACTAACATCATCACTAACATCATCACTGAC
Source organism: Caprella mutica (assembly GCA_947561585.1). Taxonomy (NCBI): domain Eukaryota; kingdom Metazoa; phylum Arthropoda; class Malacostraca; order Amphipoda; family Caprellidae; genus Caprella; species Caprella mutica. The sequence continues at coordinate 4,162 of CANNZV010002294.1, read as the reverse complement.
ATCACCACTAACATCATCACTAACATCACCACTAACATCACCACTAACATCATCACTAACATCATCACTAACATCATCACTGACATCACCACTAACATCATCACTAACATCACCACTAACATCACCACTAACATCATCACTAACATCATCACTAACATCATCACTGACATCACCACTAACATCATCACTAACATCACCACTAACATCATCACTAACATCACCACTAACATCATCACTAACATCACCACTAACATCACCACTAACATCATCACTAACATCATCACTAACATCATCACTAACATCACCACTAACATCACCACTAACATCACCACTAACATCACCACTAACATCACCACTAACATCACCACTAACATCATCACTAACATCATCACTAACATCATCACTAACATCATCACTAACATCATCACTAACATCACTAACATCATCACTAACATCATCACTAACATCATCACTAACATCATCACTAACATCATCACTAACATCATCACTGACATCACCACTAACATCATCACTAACATCATCACTAACATCACCACTAACATCATCACTAACATCACCACTAACATCATCACTAACATCACCACTGACATCACCACTAACATCATCACTAACATCATCACTAACATCACCACTGACATCACCACTAACATCATCACTAACATCATCACTAACATCACCACTAACATCATCACTAACATCATCACTAACATCATCACTAACATCATCACTAACATCACCACTAACATCACCACTAACATCATCACTGACATCATCACTAACATCATCACTAACATCACCACTAACATTACCACTAACATCATCACTAACATCATCACTAACATCACCACTAACATCATTTCACGTGCTGCATGCTCTGTAATAATTATTTTTTCGTCATTAAGATCTGACTCAAAGAGGCAAACCGACTGATATTTTGAATGTTAGTAGTAGAGTAAGCGTGTAAATCATTTAGTTATTTAAAATATTATTTATCGTATAGTTATTTATCATATAGTCATTTATCATATAGTTATTTATCATATAGTCATTTAACATATAGTTATTTATCATATAGTTATTAATCATATAGTTATTTAACATAGTCATTATCATAGTTATTTATCATATAGTTATTTATCATATAGTTATTTATCATATAGTTATTTATCATATAGTTATTTATCATATAGTTATTTATCATATAGTTATTTATCATATAGTATTTATCATATAGTTATTTATCATATAGTATTTATCATATAGTTATTTATCATATAGTTATTTATCATATAGTTATTTATCATATAGTTATTTATCATATAGTTATTTATCATATAGTTATTTATCATATAGTTATTTATATCATATATTTATCATATAGTTATTTATCATATAGTTATTTATCATATAGTTATTTATCATATAGTTATTATCATATAGTTATATATAGTATTTATCATATATTTATCATATAGTTATTTATCATATAGTTATTTATCATATAGTTATTTATCATATAGTTATTTATCATATAGTATTTATCATATAGTTATTTATCATATAGTTATTTATCATATAGTTATTTATCATATAGTTATTTATCATATAGTTATTATCAATAGTATTATCATATAGTTATTTATCATATAGTCATTTATCATATAGTTATTTATCATATAGTCATTATCATATAGTTATTTATCATATAGTTATTATCATATAGTTATTTATCATATAGTTATTTATCATATAGTTATTTATCATATAGTTATTTATCATATAGTTATTTATCATATAGTTATTTATCATATAGTTATTTATCATATAGTATTTATCATATAGTTATTTATCATATAGTTATTTATCATATAGTATTTATCATATAGTCATTTATCATATAGTTATTTATCATATAGTATTATATAGTTATTTATCATATAGTATTTATCATATAGTTATTTATCATATAGTTATTTATCATATAGTTATTTATCATATAGTTATTTATCATATAGTTATTTATCATATAGTATTTATCATATAGTTATTTATATATATAGTTATTTATCATATAGTTATTTATCATATAGTTATTTATCATATAGTCATTTATCATATAGTTATTTATCATATAGTCATTTATCATATAGTTATTTCATATTATTTATCATATAGTTATTTATCATATAGTTATTTATCATATAGTTATTTATCATATAGTTATTTATATAATATAGTTATTTATCATATAGTCATTTATCATATAGTTATTTATCATATAGTTATTTATCATATAGTTATTTATCATATAGTTATTATCTATAGTATAGTTATTATCATATAGTTATTTATCATAGTATTATTATCATATAGTTATTTATCATATAGTATTATCATATAGTTATTTATCATATAGTTATTTATCATATAGTTATTTATCATATAGTTATTTATCATATAGTATTTATCATATAGTTATTTATCATATAGTTATTTATCATATAGTTATTTATATCATATAGTATTTATCATATAGTTATATAGTCATTTATCATATAGTTATTTATCATATAGTTATTTATCATATAGTATTTATCATATAGTATTATCATAGTTATTATCATATAGTTATTTATCATATAGTTATTTATCATATAGTTATTTATCATATAGTTATTATCATATAGTATTTATCATATAGTTATTTATCATATAGTATTTATCATATAGTTATTTATCATATAGTCATTTATCATATAGTTATTATATATAGTCATTTATCATATAGTTATTTATCATATAGTTATTTATCATATAGTTATTTATCATATAGTTATTTATCATATAGTTATTATCATATAGTTATTTATCATATAGTTATTTATCATATAGTTCATTTATCATATAGTTATTTATCATATTTATCATATAGTTATTTATCATATAGTTATTTATCATATAGTTATTTATCATATAGTTATTTATCATATAGTTATTTATCATATAGTTATTTATCATATAGTTATTTATCATATAGTTATTATCATATAGTTATCATATAGTATTTATCATAGTTATTTATCATATAGTTATTTATCATATAGTTATTTATCATATAGTTATTTATCATATAGTTATTTATCATAGTTATTTCATATATAGTTATTTATCATATATTAGTTATTTATCATATAGTTATTTATCATATAGTCATTTATCATATAGTTATTTATCATATAGTTATTTATCAATAGTTATTTATCATATAGTTATTTATCATATAGTTATTTATCATATAGTTATTTATCATATAGTTATTTATCATATAGTTATTTATCATATAGTTATTTATCATATAGTTATTTATCATATAGTTATTTATCATATAGTTATTTATATAGTTATTATCATATAGTTATTTATCATATAGTTATTTATCATATAGTTATTTATCATATAGTATTTCATATAGTTATTTATCATATAGTCATTTATCATATAGTAGTTATTTATCATATAGTTATTTATCATATAGTTATTTATCATATAGTTATTTATCATATAGTTATTTATCATATAGTATTATCATATTAGTTATTTATCATATAGTTATTTATCATATAGTTTATCATATTATCATATAGTTATTTATCATATAGTTATTTATCATATAGTTATTTATCATATAGTTATTTATCATATAGTTATTTATCATATAGTTATTTATCATATAGTTATTTATCATATAGTTATTTATCATATAGTTATTTATCATATAGTTATTTATCATATAGTTATTTATCATATAGTCATTTATCATATAGTTATTTATCATATAGTTATTATCATATAGTTATTTATCATATAGTCTATTTATCATATAGTCATTTATCATATAGTTATTTATCATATAGTTATTTATCATAGTTATTATTTATCATATAGTTATTTATCATATATTATCATAGTATATTTATCATATAGTTATTTATCATATAGTTATTTATCATATAGTATTTATCATAGTTATTTATCATATAGTATTTATCTTATAGTTATATATATATTATCATATAGTTATCATATAGTTATTTATCATATAGTTATTTATCATATAGTTATTAGTATTTGTTATACATTT
>CANNZV010002293.1:105024-186452 GCA_947561585.1 Caprella mutica | reverse complement strand
CTTCACTATAAAGTGTCTTCTTCACTACAATAGGTTTACTTCACTATAGAGTGTTTTCTTCACTACAATAAGTTTACTTCAATATAAAGTTTTTAATTCATTATAAAGATTATAAGAAATTCATAGAAAACTGGTCCTTCTCCTGTCCTTCTACTAACTCCATTTTAACGCGACTGAAAGATCTGAGATGAACACTAAATATAATGAATAATCATAGAGACAACAATGAATAATGTGGTATTATGAAAAATTGTTATTTAAAAGATAATAACAGATGCATTTGCTTGCAGTTCAAGTTATTTTGCATAAGAATTTCAATACGATTTATTGAATTGATTTAACATTGATGTGGCCAAATTGAAATATAAATAGAGTAAAAATCTATTTAACCGTTAAGTAGATTTTTAAATTATAAAAATTATCGAGACTTCATTACATTGAATTATTTTAACGATAATAAAAAATATGTCAGTCCTATCGAGAATATCGAGTAAAGGATCTATCAACCACAAGTAGGCCTTTAGTTAAATAGTTTTTGATAGAATATTTACCCTACATTCGCTTTCTAACAAACTACAGTTGTGCAAATTATTCACCATCTACAGAACATTGCATTTCAAATTTTCCCCCGAGAAATATAGTTAGTGAGATATTCATTTGGCCGTAATTGTCTAAATGTTCTGTTAGGGAAGTGCCTCATGGCTTCAGCTTTTCATTGATATTATTTCAAAGGACTTTGGAATATTGGTAAAGCAATTTATGTGAGTAAATGGTACATTTGTGAATGTGTCCTTTTATAAGAAGGTTTTTATTTTTGATTAGTTAATTTTTCTTGCAATCGATTAATTTTCACCGTTCAGCTCCAGGTTGATTGATATTACTTTTCATCAGGTTGTTGTTTTAATGATATTTACTTGAAAATTCATTATATTTAGTATATTAATTTGAGAAACATCCTGTGATTCTTGCATTTTCAATTTTGGAATAATTTAATATGAAAATATTAGGAGGATTTAATTTTTGTGGAGTATTATTATTTTGTGTCTTTATACCATTATCAAATACACATTCAGTGTAACAAATATTATTCTTCAAATCTTACAGCTGATTTTCACTTCACTTGACTTCAACAATCGTCATTAATTATAATCGTCCTGTTAACGTTTATTAAAATAATTTAGTTAAGATAATTATCTAACAATATAATTTTTTTTAATCTGTGAAAATTATTCTAATTCAATTGATTATGAATAGTAAAGGTCTATTAATATAATAATATTAACAGCTGTGATAAAGGAGAATGAAAGTTGATGACTCGTATAATAAAGTGCAGATTTGAACAGCGCAAAATTAGTTACGCCTAATGAAATGCCATATTTGAATAACTGAATGACACAATTAAGTAACGGACGGCAAATTTGGCTAAGAGAAATAAATGTTGAAACAGAGTGTTAAAAGCAATGTTCTTAACTATTAAAAATGTGTTCATTAAAATTAAATAATTAATATTTTTATTATTAATATTGGTATTGTAACAGCTGCAGAGAAATCTTGTTGTTAACGTTGAGATTGTTGTAATCTTAAAAACAACATTTATTGAATGTTGTTACGACTGATTAGCTGAGATTGTCAAAGGAATAACATCTTAAAGTTTATTCAAAGGCTGACCTCTCTCTAATCTTTGCACGAGGATAACAGTTTAACAAAGTAGTAGTAAGGTCTACCCTCTTTCACCTCAATGCTATAAAAGGTGATGCTTTCGGTTATTCCAGGCCACTGTCGTCAGGCCGTCGTACTCTTACTAGCGCTAGACGCTTCTCCTCACTCTACCATTCGTCTTCTTGTCTAGCACGTGTCAATTAGACTTGACTTCCCTGAATTCTTCGCCAAAAGTTTAACTCTGTACTTGTCATCTCTAATCTTTCAATGGAGAACATAGGAAAGGATCGTGTCTTCTTATTCATCCCTGTCCTTAACTAAGAACATACATAGGCTGCACCACATAGTGAAGAAATCACTAAAAGAACTTCGAACAAGAAACGAAAATTTTTGCTGTCGAATCATTAACGTCACTTGTTTAACAATGTTGCCTGACAGAACAAAATAAGTGTGCGATGTGCTGTAACATGATAACAAATGGTACATAACATAATAACATGTGGTACAACATGATAACAAGTAGTATATAACATAATAATATCTGGTACAACACAATATATAATTGTATAAACAAACATTGAATATTTTATTATGTAATTCACATAATAGATAATTCATTCATTTCTCTATCAATTAGAGAAAGTATTATCCTTTTATGTCTCGAGGCTACGACTTCAATTTAATTGGGCTAATTAACAAAAGAAATTTAATTATTGATTTATAACCTCCAGAGTTTTAATTCAATTACTCAAATCCTTTGAAATTCTAGGGAAATGTAAATAAATAATACTTTAAGTTAATTACATGAAATATGAATTATTTAGACAAATGTTTTAAATGCATATGAAGTTATATATCTTCGATCGTGTTTGATATTATTTGAAGTCATTTAAAATTATTATTTATCTCTTTATGATTTTATTCCAAATTTAATGTTTATATTATAAATACATAATTAATTGGCAATTGAAAAGATTTTCTCTCTCTAATCATCAATCTATAAACATTAATATATTAATTTCAAAATAGTGATAACAATCGTATAATTTTCAGTTAGTTAAAGAAACCGATGTGAATATTCTTAACTCTTTATTTTTCTTATACACTTCCTTCCCTGATGTTTTTCTTGATGTAAAATATCATTGCATTCACTCAAAATGAAAAAGAAAAAGAACTTGATGATTGTAAAATACATTCCAAAGTAATTCTGTAATATTTGTGGTAAAATCGCATTGAAAAATGCGTAAAATGTGGAATTAACGAAAAGAGAAAATAGCATTATATATTAATTGTAGAGCAGAGAAGCTTATCTTTTATTTTTAATGTTCATTGTCTAAATGAAGATAATTGTTTTTTTAAATTATTTAAAGAAAGTTGCTTCTTGTTGTAAATGGATTTGTTCGAACAAATATGAATCAAACAATTAACTTTTCAGTCATGTTTATCTATTGTTAATAGTCTCCTTTGACTTAATAATGTTTATATTCGGACATTTACTTGTTGTTAAAAAATTTATTTAAATAATCTCACTAATAATCAATGTTAGAGATTTCAAAATTAACAAAATTAGAATAAAATATAGAATTTGTCATGAATTGTATCCGAAAACTTCAATCAAAACATCCGTGTTATTTATTTCTCACGTAATGGTTCTTTTCTTTAGTTAAATAAAATCACAGAGTTCTTTTAATTCAAAATATCCACTGCTATCTCTTCACTCTCCACATATTTTTTGGATTCTATCAAACTTTTATACAACAATTTCTTACCTGTGAATATGACATGTAAAATATTTACTATTTTGTTGTAATTCTTATAATTATTCGAGAGTAATGATTTGATATGATTGTCGTATCTGTATATTATATACATTCTACAGAACTGGATTTCGATTCTATAGCAAATGATTTAACTTGTTTCCAATTTATAAAACGAAGCATTATAATTTATAATCATTGTTTGAAATAAATGTTTATGGAAAGCTATCCGACCAATATGCGGCTAGTAATTTATCAAATCAATTATGAGGAAATTGTTCTTTTGAGTGGTTGTATTTAATCTATGTTTCGCTTGTTTGCAGGAATAACGTCATAACAACAAAAACATGTATTTTCAAATATAGACATATAAATCATAAAAAACTAATTTGTTTGGTAAAAGTTTCATAATCATAGCTCGAAAATGTAACGCTAGAGAGGCTAAATGTCCTAACGATATACAAATAAATGTACGTACATTAAATATACTAAAATGCCTCTCCTGAAAAAAAGCTTTTTTGGAGTTATGACAGTGTTGTCGCAAACAAGCGGTTTGTTGTCTCCTTAACAATGCATTTGGAACTCCAAAACTTGTGTCAAAGTTTATTTCATGAGTTCATCAGTCGAAAATTTCTCTAGTTTATGATATCCAATTCCTTGGACTGAAAAAATAAGAAGCGGGAAAAGTGCCAACTTTTACACCCAGTCCTCTAAGTTAAGTTACGGTCCACTCCAGTGCGATTAGTTCCTCTTCATTTCCCTCTTTTGTGAAGACATTCTCAAATGTTGTGTTTATATCTCACTTTGAGAGTAACAACAGTACTTACCATTCGGCAAATGGAGGATGTACTTTGAATTTGGGAGAGGACACACACTGAATATCACTCGGGAGTTGATTGAATGAGTTATACAACAGTCACTGGCTGAATTTAAACTCACTGGCTAGCGTTAGGCCTGTACAGAAATTGTCAACTCACTTTCTTGGTTTCAACTTATAGTGAAAGAGTTTACAGGAAACTTAATTATTGGATCTATAAATCGGGTACAGTGATAGTTTTGATATTAAATACATTATTATTTTTTTGGTAGTAGTATTTTAAATACACCTAATCTGTCAAGGTACTGGAATATTTATAAAACTGTAGTTATTTTAAGCCAAATGCTTTGTAATTAGCTGTTTAGTTTGAACTGATTCTAGATAATATAAAATTACAAGAAGCCTTAGTTATATTATATTTTTACAAATTAATCTACTTAAATCTGTTTCACATAGAGATCATCAATTGTAATAGTAATTATTTTCATGGTGATAAACATAAAAATATAATATTTATCAATATTAATATATAATTTGTTACATTAACTAATATCAAATTGTTTCTTAAAAGGATACAACTATCGTTACTTCATTCCTTTTAAAAATATGTATAACAAATATGAAGCGAACATACACTGCGATCAGAATTATTAGTCCAAAGAGTTTTTTGCCCATAACTCTAAAACCGTTTGCGGAAGATTTTCGAAATTTCAACCATAGGTGTAGAAGAGTATGAGACACGTTCTAACTAATTTTCAAAGTTGTACTCTTCTTTGTTTTGAATTTATTTAATATTTCCTTTTTTCAGGTGACCATAATTATTAGTCCAGTACATAATTTTTATTTAATTAGTTGAAAATGGGGCGTGGAAAGGACCTTTCAGAGCAAGAAAAAAACCTTATCATCAAGTTAACAGCTAAGAAGAAGCCTCAAGCTGAAATAGCTGCACAAATTGGACGCCATGTAAAAACCATCAAGCGTTTTTCGGAAAATCCGAAAATTCGTAAAGAACGCAAGGATAAAGGCAAATTGAGGAAACTATCAGAAAGGGATGTGCGCCGCCTGAAGGCTACATTGAAGAAGAACTCTGGTTCAACAAGCAAGGACATTTTTTCCGCTTCCGGGGTTGCAGATGTGTTTAAATCGACCCGCAATTCAGTTCTTGGAAAATTTGATAAACAAAAAAAAGCCACTATAACTCCTCCTCTCACCCCAAAACACAAAGAGAGGCGTCTAAATTGGGCCAAGAGATATATGAGAACCTCTCCAAAGCTTATATTATTCACTGACGAATGTAGAGCAACTTTGGATGGCCCTGATGGATGGTCCAAAGGATGGGTGTTTGGGGATGACCCTTCCCAAATGCGTTTGCGACGTCAGCAAGGTGGTGGAGGGGTGATGTTTTGGGCGGGAATTATAGGGGATGTACTCATTGGTCCTGTGAAGGTGCAAGAAGGTGTTAAACTCGATTCTAAGCGCTACTGTGAGTTCATCGATTCTGCTCTTTCAGACTGGTTAGATGACCTGCCTTTGGAACAACGCCGTAAAATCATATTTATGCAAGATAATGCTCCGTCGCATGCAGCAAAGAAAACCAAAGAGTTCTTGCACTCACTGGGCTTCAAGAATAACACCCTGATGGACTGGCCTGCCTGCTCACCCGATTTAAATCCCATTGAAAATTTATGGGCCATCATCAAAAGAAGTGTTTACAGCAATGGGAAGCAGTATTCATCAAAAAATGATCTCTGGGCTGCCATACAGAATGCTGCGAAGGCTGTGGATCCTTCTACTATCAAAAAACTATCAGATTCTGTCACTGAACGAATGTTTCAAGTCATAAAATCCCAAGGAAATAATCATGATTTCTGCCATATTAAATTCACTATTGACTACTTTCTTGTGTTTACAAAGTGTATTTGTATTTGGTATTTGATGTTAAAAGTTTTGTTATTTAAAAAATTCGTTTATTTATCCTTGTAACAAATTTATAAAGAAACGAAAAAATCGGGACTAATAATTCTGGTCACCTGAAAAATGGAAATATTAAATAAATTCAAAATTAAAAAGAGTTAACCTTCGTATAATGACACGAATGTGTCTCATATTCTTCTACACTTATGGTGAAAATTTCGTAAATTTATCGCTGCCCGTTTTTGAGATATAGTCAATAAACACTTAGGACTAATAATTCTGGTCGCAGTGTACTCTCAATTCTGGCTGGACTTCATTAATAATTCTAATCGGACAAACTGCTCCGTTAAAAAACATAACCTTTGAGACCGTTAGTGATGATGGCAGAATTTCAAAGCTTTGGGTGAAAGAGGACAATGTTTTAGCTTTTGTAAAGCGATACAAAGTACTTTGAAATGACTCATATTTAGGCATTGAAATGACTCATACTTGGGTTTGAAATGACTCATATTTAGGCTTTGAAATGACTCATATTTGGGTTTTGGGATGACTCATATTTGGTCTTTTGGATGACTTTTATTTGGGCTTTTGGATAACCTAAATTTAGGATTTTGGAGAACATATATTTGGTTCTAAGTAAAAGATGAATGCTCTTTCAAAAAACAATACAAAATCATCCATTAGTAATACATCAATCGATTTAGATTATCAATTATTTTATCTACAAATATATTACATGTGTATTCTTTTTTAGTGTATAAATTTACCGATGAAGTATATTTCTATTATTATACACAACCCTAAATTAATTTCACAGTCTGCAGACGAATACGGCATATCGCGAAACGCATTTCAGTACTTCATTTCATAGATATCAAATATCGATAAGAGTTTTTCAGATAGGTTAAATGTTCACTTCTTTTATAACATCACCTACAGTTAAAACGAATCTACAGGTTATTGGTAGGTTTTCTCAGTATTGTAAATCCCATTTTTTAAAAGTGTTAAGCTCTATATAAATACTTTCATGATTCTTTATTAAACAATTTTAAGTTTTGGTCCATGATATAACGAAAAATCATAATCAAAGTTTTATTAAAACTGTAGTTTATTCTATCTATTTAATACTGTTATTTGCTAAGCTTTGATCTCTTTTAATCCATTTATCAATCATTAATATAAAAGAAAATACACCATTTTTCATCCTTCTTACTATTATAATTGAATAAAGTTTCAAAACAACTTCTTCAAATACTCGTAAGTCAAAAATAATTAGTGATATAATAACAAAATAAGTGCCTTATTAGGTAAGGTTTCAATATAAAACTTTTCACTGAAAATAGCCTAAATTGAGTTGATAAAAGGCACCGAAAACTATTTTTAACGTATATTGCGAAACTTTGATATACTGTTTTATAAGAAATGTTTATACAATAAAGTTGTACTTTTAATTTTCCAAAACATGATCAAATTTCTCGCCAAAACTAAAAAGTTATTCACCTTCTTATATCATGTTACTGTAAACTGTGAGTTAGCATATATATTAATAATTAAAAACTTATGATCAATTTAGTAGAAATAAAAAATGAATTTGGTAAGTTATGAATTTTCGGTCAGTATATATGTTGTATGGGAATTATTTTAACGCTATTAGATTGAATGAAATGGCAGTGATTATTTCATAGATTTAGTCACCAGAAATTGAATATAATGAGGATGGAATTGTAATTCTATTCATATATTGGATTTTTTACGTTAATTGAAGTAATATAAGTAAATATTCCTATCGGTTTCCTGGCGCTCTTTTTCCATTCCAATTCTTTTTATGGAAATATATAAGAACATTTTTCAATTCCAGATAAATCTGGAAGGTAGGTTTCAAGTTATTTAAAGCCCCAGAATATCTCCCTTTCTGTGGAGGTCGATATACGAAGATTGAAATTGATATTTCCAACATTAATATTTCAAATATTTAAAAGAATATTAATATTTCAATATAGAGAACTAATCACATAATTTTGGGGATAGAAATTGAATTAAAGGATCTAAAAGAAAAATGAATTAAGAATAGCAATTAGATAAAAATTCAAGCGAAAATGTACGATATTAGTGTGAATCAGATTGCCAAAGGTAATTCAAGATAGAAAATGCAATTCAGAAAATATAATTTTGCTGAAAAGAAGAAGCGAGTCATTCAATTCTTATTATTTTTATTTGTCATGTTGCAAGTTTCATTTTAAACAAAATTATTCACTCGATTGTGATTGTTATTTATGATTAGAGGCAGTTTGAACAAAAGCAGTTTTCGAACTTATCAGATCACTAATTTTATCTAAACATAACTTTGTGTTTTTCAGTCTGAATTTAAAATGGATTGATATCTTATTTGGTGAATATCACTCTGAAACATAATCATAATTATAGTCTCAAATACTGAAGATAACTAAATAAAATAATTTATGTTGAAACAAATAAAGGAAGTAGTGCAATTGGTGTTTATTTAAAAAAAGTAGTTTGTTATTTATTTCAAACATTAATTTCTACATTTTAAATTTACTTACGTATAATATTAGTAAAAAATCTAAAATACAGTAATTACAATAAAATTTGAATAGCATATTTATGTGATTTCGTTTGTAATTTGAGATTTTAAGTTTCTGATTAATTTACAAGGTGATCATTCTTGTAAATAGATGATTTATTTTCTCATTTATTGCAATCAGTGGTGGACAACCAGGTTCCAATTATCTGTTCTCTCACATTTTTTTGATGACTCAACGTATTTCCAAATTTCGAATTACTCCACAACTCACACGATTGCTATACCAATCTTTTATTCAATTCGAAATCTTGATTCGAGAGAGAATTAGACTCTAATTAGCTATATATTGCCAACTTGTCTCTATATATCAAATTATCTGCATAAACAATTTTAATGATCTCAATTGATAATGAATTCAATTTGAAAAACTTCCAACATGATGCACAATTCAAAAGTACAAAATAGTCCGGGTATAAATATAATCTTCTGAAGTTCTTTTGACCCTAATTGAGTGAGTTATAATGAAACGATGGAGAAATTGAGTGGAGGTAATATGCCTTATGGTGGAGCTGCTGAAGATGCTTTGCTAATTAGTAAAGAGTTGCAAATGGTGAAATAGAAAGTAGATCATAAGAAGACACTAATAATATGCCTTCTTAGTAATATCTTTTCAATTAAAAGACACTTATACGTGTTATTGAACTCATCCCATTAAATATTCTTCAAACTGAAATGTAAAATGTTTAATCATTCCACTGTCAAGGTCAAAAAATATAGATCTACATTTTGTTATTATATAACTTACACTCTTAAAGCGAGTAGCAGGATTATTTTATACAACTTGGGGACGATGAAGAGATTGTTAGTATTTGTTTTAAAATCTCATATGAAAGTTAATTTGAACATCTTTCCTTTATACTGACAATAATATAAATTTTAGTTTTTTTTATTTTCCAAAAAAATTGAATATACTGTAATTTCAAAATTGCCTTATACAATTTATATAGTTGTCCTGCCTAATATGTATAGAGTTGTCCTGTATACCAGTTGTCCGGGTACGAGTTGTCCAGGTACCAGTTGTCCTAGAGCACATGCTGTCACCATGTTGGCCCATTTTGCAAAAAAACACACGGTACCAGCACGCTTTGTATACCTAGTGCCCACATGGGCCGCATTAACTTGTGTTGCTTGGGTTAATGCTGAATAAGTAGCCACAGCCATAAAACGGATCGAAAGAGAAAAAAAATCCGGTGGCGGGAAAGAAAAAGCGTTTAAGACAGACCAAATCCGTCGATGTCAAACTGGCAAAAAGACGCATTATGAGTCGAAAACTAATCATCAGAGAAGTCAATGAATACCATGGGATGAAGTGACTCCGAAACCTCCTCATTGTTCACTCAGGAGCTGTAAGGGTTGATATTAAACGAAAACTTTCCCATCATCTAGTTAACAAAGTAGTACATGTTCACATTTTCCCGATGAGAAAAATATTGTTTACGAGACTGCAACGTGATTTATTGCCTGTAACACTTCAGAAACACTTTATAAATTCTGAATAATATTTTGCTGCCCTGAATTCGTAGAAACTGCACTGCTACAAAAGTCATACTTTTGTAAAACGATTCAATATTCACCTGTAGGAGAATATTTCCTTGTTTCATATTTCATACCCTTTATCTTCTCAATCTCACTTTCCTTTTAATATCCTATAATAGTTTTCATTTACCCCTTTAGTAAAATTTAGTTATATGATGAATTTTTTTAATTAAGTGAATTTTGGTATTTATTAAGAAATTGAAAGATTGAACAATTTAGTGAAAAATTGTAGCTAATTACTATAATAAAAAGTAAATGAAAAGTATCAATCTAACTCTTTTGCACTCTTCTCCCCATCTTTTCTCCTGTTCAGAATATATATTCTATAAGTCTACTTTGCACTCTGATAAATAAATTATTATTCAATATTCGTAAAAATGAAGTGAACATTCACGGGATGAAATTATTTGTTGTTACAAGATAAGGTTGGGCAGAAAATTAATGTTAGGCTAAAGGATATTTCAAACTTTGTAACTATATTGGAATGATAAATTACTTTGAAAATAATGATAATACTATATGTACACTATTATTATTTGGCAACATTATTTTCTTATATAATTTTTTTAGAATGCTCACGTGTTTATTTTGATATTTTTTTAATAAAGAGAATTTTTCAGATTAAATATTACTATGTATGTATAATACATAAATTTCCAATTACTTATTGAAAATTTTGATTGTAAGGGAAATATAGTTCTTTATTTTCCTGTCAGAAAAGTGATGCCTTATTTGACTATTACTTATATTATTCTTACACAAAATTTCATGTGTTATATTTTTCTAATGAAATGTGTACTTTCCAGTGAACTTAGAAAAACACGTCCAATAACTGTTAACGACAATAAAACCGTCCATTATGATAATTGATAATAATGAGAAAATTGTGATTTGTATTTATTGCTTCTTTATTCGAATATTTCTAATATATCTTCTTCTTCATCTCAATCCCTCTTCATTTCTTTTTCTCTTTCCATCTCCTTCTCATGGCTGCAGAGTATCGATGCAATGACTTCAAGTGACTCATTAAATGCATCAGCATCAGGTTGCGTGCAAAATAAGGTCTGTTCCAAAGTATCTCTGTCTCCAAATAACCAGACATTATCTTCATGTTGAGTGAGTTCATCCTCTAACATGTGGGAATTAAACCATACATTTATTTAGAACTGAGTTTAATCTGACTGAGGAGTTTAATCTCGACAAACCAAATTCATTCAATATAATAACACTATTCATATCGCTCATGGGTAAATAAAATTTGGCCCAGTACATTAATATGATAAAAGCAATTAATTTACAAAAAATCATATAATGGGGTACTAGATGGTTAGATGGAAAGAAATGGCAGACTGAAAAGTAATCTAGAAATTACATGGGGTACATGGGGTTGCTGTGGTTTTACATTCTCATGGAATGTTACCTTGGTAGAAGGTTGGTTCAATGTGGAGAATCCATCTCATTGAATTGTCATATAGGCAAAACCAGATTTACATATAGAGTATTAACGTATATATGGCTGAAACTTGATTAACGTATTGGAAAGATTATATCCTGGAATAGGGAGGATTTAATCAGTCGAAATTAATAAAATATTGATATATTGATGTTAAACTATTTTTCTTTATTAAACTATCTCCTCGGCAACATCCTTTGCCAAGATTGTTTCAACCTAACATGCTTCAGCCCATGCTGTGACCTTGTTGCCCCATTTGTAAAAAATCACACAGTACCTATACGATTTGTGAATCTAGTACTCACATGGTTCCCATTAACTTTGATTGGTTGGGTAATCCTTCCCTAAATCATTATTAACTATTCTGTATATATCTGTGAGTCAATATAAAACTATTTAGACAATCTTTCTCACTTTCTGTTTATTCTATTTCACATGTCTCTGATTTATGCCGGTTTCAGTTCCTGAAAACAGAGCGATAAATAAATTTCATTGACTACTTCAGAAGTAACGGTCTGATCTTAATGATGCTAAGAGATTTATTTACTCCGGGAAACGAACAAATTAAATTATTAAATATACATTAAAATTAGAGCAAAAACATCCCTCCTGAAGTGATAATTACTAAAATTTTATTCAGCCATTTTAGGACGCAACAACAATGATATTGTAAAGTGAATATAAGTTGGGATATAAGGTATTTTGTATTTATTTGAATTGAATTTTCATGAAGCAAAAAGTAATTGCTTTGGTTCGTAGTAAGTCTGAGCTGGTAAAATGAATTTTTCTATTTTATTTGTTTTTTTAGATCAATGTTTGATTTTATTCAATTTTGTCACTGTAACTAATGGCTGTTAACTACACACATACATAAATACACAGATATATAACTAAATGCCTTTGATTAATGTTGACCAAAAATTAGATCAATACTGAGCAAATTGACTCATATTGATTATAACTCGCAATTCATTTGATAATCTTCTAAATTACTAATACTTCAGTTCACATTGACTAAATATTGTTCTGAAGTGCTGCGCTATATTAATAAATATAAAATGTTTTAACCTAAAGCTTTTCAATTTAATGTTTCTAATTTCTTTATGTATGTTTGTCCTTTGAGTTTCAAACCTTCAAACCAATTGCCTTAAAAGGAACATCAAACAATTCTCAAACCAAAATAAAGTCTCCATGTCGAATAACATTTCTCTCGACAGAGTCGAAAACAAAACTGTCGAATTCAAATTGTGGGGAAAACTTTTCACGAATTGTCAGTTGCAAATGACATCCTTGATAGAGTTAAAGGGACGTCAGATGACAGAAGGAAGGGGTCAGACGTGTGGATACTCTGATGTTGAAAACAACTTACTCTACCATCAATTAAATGAATAGTTTTCCAGTCTATTAAAAAGCATCATAACTGTTGTACTATATAGACTAATATTATTGAAGCGTGCTACATAGCTTATTAAAAAGGATGTTTTATGTATTGATACACGCAAATTTTGAATTTTGATTAACCATTTCAGAGCTATATTCACATCATTACCGATTCCAAGAAGAACATTTGTGAATTAAATAGAGTACAATATAATGATTATAGATACGTTATAATATATCAATTAATATCTTAAATTATTAGTTTCAGTCAAACACTTCATTATGCAAAAGAAAATATTCGCAATATTCCACTTTTGATCTTATCATTTATATACCAAAGAAATGGTCCGTAGATATAATTTAGTACCATTCATCCTTTAGCATGATCCGTATGTCTCTATTTGTAAAATTAAGTTTTTATGACATCTAAGTGAAACGAAGTATAGGTGTATTTGATGTCGAATGAGTAGATATTCATTGTGATGTCGTTCAAATTCTGTATTTGTATTGTTCGTTGATTATTTCAATATTTCATAGGATTGATTGAATTGAAATTTGCTAACTGAATCGTAATATTTTGTAATTATATCGAATAGTTTTTTTAACAAAATCACTTAATAATAAAGAAAGCTTTCATAATAGGAGATAATTGGTTTCAAATCTGCTAATAAATTAATTATAATTGAAGACTTGAAGGAGAAAGTATCTTTTATACAAACAGTTTTAACTGGATTATCTCAGTTTAATTCGAACATTAGATTAAATTCGGTATTGTAAAATACTAATCTTTTAAGTTACTATCAAAGTAGTGTTGTATATATTTTATTTGACAGCCATGGAGCAATAGATACTTCTTCGATTCCATTTCTTATTTTTGCTTCAAGAAGAAATCTGTCACCTAAATTTAAATGGAAGGTTTTATTACCCGCACAACAGTTTCAATCTCTGATGGAAATTTACTTATTTGAAATGTATATAACATTGTCCATTTAATAACTAATATATTCATATCATATTCCTCTAATAGTGACTACCAAATGAATTATTCATTTTACTCTCTTAATTTTTACGTGTTGATTTTGTAATATTTATTCTATCCTCCACAAATGCAACATCCTATCACTCTACTGTTTCATACAAAGCTTTGATGTTCATCTTTATGAACTGTTATTCACAATATTTCAGTGAATGTTCCAACATTGGTTTATCCCTTCTAGCTACTTTTTCAGTTTTATCTGACTGAACAGGGAACAGGCAGAAAAAAGTGAAAAAGATTCCGCTACGAATTCTGCCTTCGAATTTCTGTACTTTGATCTAGAGTAAGTTTAGTATTTTAATATAATTGCAGATAAATTTAGAGCCAGCAGTTTCTGTACTGTAATCAATACTTCACATTATAAATTATGAGGTTAACTTGTTATCATATCTTGTGGATTGTTGCGACTAAGAATGAATAAGTTTCATTATCAATATATAGAAATTAATATTTCATTGATTGCTCACGCTAATGATTCTTATCTTACATGAAAATTAATATACACGCAATTTTCTTATTATGTGTATTTAATTCAAACCTTTTTATTAATACTATCATTTCTGCTATAAAATATATGATAACTATTTCCAGACTTCGTCCTCATTAATTTTGTAAATTTAAATTGGCTCAATTACTGGTTACAAATTTCAGCTTCAAGCACAATATTCATTATTATCATCTATCAATCATGATCCCTTTGATTTATAATATATATCATTTTTACAATGCAATCATACACAATATTTCTATTTTGTAAACTATCCCAAATTTTTTCCTTCAGTATACTGTGCTACCTATTCGATGTTCCGAATTTCAGCAAATTATCCTTTGGATATTCGCAATTTTGCAAACTTTTTAATTCTAGCTTTATCTGAAACTTTTTATATGTGAATAATCAATTTGCAGGTAACCTTTTTCGTCATTCATCACACGTTATAGCATCTTACTAAGTTCATTGTAGGTACAACAATGGATCTCTTCAGCAACTTCTCCTCTATTGACTTTGGCATAGAAAGTATTCAGTACTTTCCCCTTGTCTGCAACAGACGAGATATTTTGAAACTTATCTCAAAGTTGCTCAGGAACATCTCTAATTAACTGATGTTGCTGCTGGTATCTGATGAAGGTGAAACATCCGTAGATTGCACGCACTATTTAGTCTCTATTTATGAAATAAGTTCGAGAAAATCTCTCATATTTTGGTATCTGATGGAGGTGAAACTTCATCTCGTTGTTTTTCTTTAAAATAACTTAACAATTGTGATTGGTCAATTATACGAGTTTCGGCTTTTGTTGAATCGTCTTATTTAGCAGTGTAGCGAAGACATTCCCATATGACATGAATATAATATGATCTTTGCAAATATTTGTTTATTCATACACATAATTTTATATATTTTATATTGAAGTTTTTCAAAGCGATATAACCCAATGGTCCATGATTTGTGATGAGCACTTGATACGTAACATATTATAGTTAACAAGGATAACGAATGAAATAAGATTTTTGATCGAAATCATAACCAAGTTCAACTTTTCTTACGATTAGTAGATATTTTTTTCATTTCCGCTTATGAAAGAGAAAGAATTTATTCATTATCTCTGTTATTCAAGTTTCTTTTTTCTCACCTGCTCATTATGTTCTTTTTTATTCATTATTTCCCTAATGGGATGATTGCAGTGTTGTTCTCGCCTTTGAATTTGGATTCTAAACATTGTGGAAATGAGGATTTTTTTATTCGCGATAATGCACTGTTATTTTTTCAATTAGAACATATCTTGCAGAATTTCCACTACTCATTACTTATGAATATCTTTTGAATAATATAAAATTTCACGATTTCATTATAGTTAAGAGAGAGAGTGTTATTATTATTAAATGTTTGATACCTCTCTCTGTTACATTAATTGTTTTTTGTAAACATGATAATATTCATTTTTATGAGTAATTATGTTCTAAATATTAATTATTGATATATTGTATTTGTTGAATACAGTTCAATTGTAATTAGTTAAAACAAATTGCAGACACAAATGTTCCGTAAACACAAACATAATATACTATAATTTGTATAGTAGAATTTCCACATTATTTATACTTTTGTTTAAAAAATAAATAATATATTTCCTTTTCTATATGGATATATCAATTGCATTATATTAAAATAACACAATATAATATCTCAAATATATTATTTCCAAGTCAAATTTAGATCGTATGCCAAAGTGTGATGCAATTTACTGGGCAATATCCCCAATAATTGTTTGGATGTTCTACCCTGGGAATTCATTTAAGATGAACAACTCTCCGTGAATCTCTTTAATTTCTGACAATATTTCTTATCGAGATGATAGAAAATCATTCGTTATTTTGTTTATTCTTTTGAAGAGATACAGATAGAGTTAAAATCGCAGTTTTTACTCATTAGCATAAATTGAAACTAATGAATTTTTAAAAGTTTAAATAATAGGATATTTTATTATAAGAAAATAGCTATTGTTTTTGTTCTAAACCTGAATATATTATTAACTAATTGTAAATTTGATTTCAATTTATTTCACAATATCTATTGTGAATCTATTTCTCAATAATATTTCACAATATCTAACAATTATTGAAATAATACTAAACGCCCCATGTATTGAGAACCATGACTATTTCATCTGATAGTAGCCTGTAGTAGAGCTAATATTTTGGATATGTTTTTTTTTCCATAGTATTTATTATTTTGAATTGAGGTCGATTTTGAACGAGGAGTATGAACTCATCTGAATATATTGAATATTTTAATTTAATCATGATTAAAATATGCACATAAATAACAGTATAATTTATTTAACTTTTATATAATATTATTTATATAGTTATAACCTTTTTTTGATAAAAGAGAATAATAAGTTATTGTAATCAAATATATCGAGATATTTTCATATTTTGGATGAAAGGAACTAAATAACAAAGTAAAATATTATATAAGAGTCGTGTTTTCGTAGAGAAAATAATATTAATTTTCCATTGAGTGAATGATGATATATTATTTGTTTTTTTCTAACGAAATAGATAATTTAATTCTATGTTACTTTGTTATATAATCTAACATACATAATTTTAAAATTTGAATGAACCTATAAGAAAGAAAATCACATTGAGGGGAGTTAACTAAACGTTAATAATTTATGGACGTATAAAATAAAACTGAGAAATAAAAGATGGAGAAATAATTTTAAATTTAATTAAATTGCTTAATGATAATTAATATGAAACTAAACTGGGATATACAAATATATTCTTCGGTTACAGTTTCCATTAAATTTTCCTAATTCATTGTCCCACTTTGACAAACAATTCCAATAATATTCGTATTTATTGTAGAAAGATATTACACATAACTTGCCAATATAATTAATTCCATCTCAGTAAAAAGTGCCAATTAAATTCTTCAATTACAATCTGATAATATTATTACTATTGCATTTTCAAAGCAGAGAGTATTGCAATTGTTATATATTGCAGTCATCGAAGTAATTGAAATCATCGAGTCCTGATTTTAATTCAAAGAATTATTTGTGAATTGCAGTATCTAATTAATATTTCATGACAATACATCAAAGAGCCATATGTATCTATATATTACGAGCTGCACGCACTTTCATTTAGCTGTATATTTCAATTAATTGCTTTACCTGTAAATCAAAAAGAAAAAAACTTTCCAATATAAATTATGAATATCATTTGTACTCATATTATGAACTGAAAGCATATATCGCTCAATATATTAAATCTATTCACAATTATATATTTCACCAAAACAACGGAAGGTGGAAGAAAGTTACAGCTTAATGTCTTCGCTTAGTACATCGTTGATATAGAAATAGCCATAGCATCTTGGCGATGTAAATTGAAAGGAAAATCATAATACGATATGACAATTATTTAAAATTGTAATATGCAAACAATTTAATAATAAGTGAAACAGAAAATGTATGAGTCCATTGGGATTGATATTATTATTAAATATGCAAATTAGAAACAGCCACTTGCACAAAATGTATGATATGGCATTCATTCATTTAGCGTTGTCTATATTCGCCAAAAAAATGCTACTATTATTTATTGCGACAAATAAACATCGTTCACTGTTAAAGTCATTAATTAAAATAATTAAGAAGTGCTACTCCAATAATTTAATTAACTCATTCGGTTCACCTATTTTTCTCACAGGAAATTAAGTGTCGTTTTTATTGTCAAACTCCAGTAAAACTCTCCTCGTTCTTTAGAGTATAATGCAAATAAACCTCAAAGAGAATCTCAAGATTTCCTTACGTTATTTCCACTGTAAAATATTGAATATAAGGAGCCATTCCTCTTCCATTCATTTTAACCATTAAAATAGAACTCTGGCGGTATTTTTAGGGGGAAATTTGAACGATGTGTTCATTACATCGATATTTTCTTTTCAGTTTTATCATTATGAAAATATTCCTTGTAGGAAATAAATGATGATAATAATAATAGGATGATTTTTTAAAGAAAAAAATCAATAATATATTATTATAAATCAATATTATACAAATAAATTGGTAGCATCTTATTCTCAATTTAATAATGAATACTTAATGGAATAAAATTTTAACCATATTTGAATCACCTACTTGAAATTTATATATTCATGAGCAATGTTTTAATATTCAAATCTACTTCAATTCAAATTTTATACAATGAAAAATAATACCATATCAAATTTTAAATTAATTAATTTATCTTCATAAGTAATCATTGTTAATTTAACTTTTTACATAATTAAATGTATTTAATATCAATGATGATTTAAAGGAATTTTTTAATTATCTGTAATGAATGAAATATTAATAATCTTATATGATTTAATATTTACTATAAAAAAATTTAAATTTACTAAAATTCCCCACGAAACTTGATGAATTAATTTTATTTTAGATAAGTCGATGATAAAGTGTGGTAATTAGATAAAAGAGGTGTTACAGTTTCTTCAGTTTAGTATGTTACAATTTCTTCAGTTTAGTATGTTACAATTTCTTCAGTTTAGTATGTTACAATTTCTTCAGTTTAGTGTGTTACAATTTCTTCAGTTTAGTATGTTATAATTTCTTCAGTTTAGTATGTTACAATTTCTTCAGTTTCGTATGTTACAATTTCTTCAGTTTAGTATGTTACAATTTCTTCAGTTTAGTGTGTTACAATTTCTTCAGTTTGGTATGTTACAGTTTCTTCAGTTTAGTATGTTACAATTTCTTCAGTTTAGTATGTTACAATTTCTTCAGTTTAGTATGTTACAATTTCTTCAGTTTAGTATGTTACAGTTTCTTCAGTTTAGTATGTTACAGTTTCTTCAGTTTGGTATGTTACAATTTCTTCAGTTTAGTATGTTACAATTTCTTCAGTTTAGTATGTTACAATTTCTTCAGTTTGGTATGTTACAATTTCTTCAGTTTGATATGTTACAACTTTTTCAGTTTAGTATGTTACAATTTCTTCAGTTTAGTATGTTACAATTTCTTCAGTTTAGTATGTTACAATTTCTTCAGTTTAGTATGTTACAATTTCTTCAGTTTAGTATGTTACAATTTCTTCAGTTTAGTATGTTACAATTTCTTCAGTTTAGTGTGTTACAATTTCTTCAGTTTAGTATGTTACAATTTCTTCAGTTTAGTATGTTACAATTTCTTCAGTTTGGTATATAACAATTTCTTCAGTTTAGTGTGTTACAATTTCTTCAGTTTAGTATGTTACAGTTTCTTCAGTTTAGTATGTTACAATTTCTTCAGTTTAGTATGTTACAGTTTCTTCAGTTTAGTATGTTACAATTTCTTCAGTTTAGTATGTTACAATTTCTTCAGTTTAGTGTGTTACAATTTCTTCAGTTTGGTATATAACAATTTCTTCAGTTTGGTATGTTACAATTTCTTCAGTTTAGTATGTTACAATTTCTTCAGTTTAGTATGTTACAATTTCTTCAGTTTAGTATGTTACAATTTCTTCAGTTTAGTATGTTACAGTTTCTTCAGTTTAGTATGTTACAATTTCTTCAGTTTAGTATGTTACAATTTCTTCAGTTTAGTATGTTACAGTTTCTTCAGTTTAGTATGTTACAATTTCTTCAGTTTAGTATGTTACAATTTCTTCAGTTTAGTATGTTACAATTTCTACAGTTTAGTTTGTTACAATTTCTTCAGTTTAGTGTGTTACAATTTCTTCAGTTTAGTGTGTTACAATTTCTTCAGTTTAGTTTGTTACAATTTCTTCAGTTTAGTGTGTTACAATTTCTTCAGTTTAGTATGTTATAATTTCTTCAGTTTGGTATGTAACAATTTCTTCAGTTTAGTATGTTACAATTTCTTCAGTTTAGTATGTTACAATTTCTTCAGTTTAGTGTGTTACAATTTCTTCAGTTTGGTATGTTACAGTTTCTTCAGTTTAGTATGTTACAATTTCTTCAGTTTAGTATGTTACAATTTCTTCAGTTTAGTATGTTACAATTTCTTCAGTTTAGTATGTTACAGTTTCTTCAGTTTAGTATGTTACAGTTTCTTCAGTTTGGTATGTTACAATTTCTTCAGTTTAGTATGTTACAATTTCTTCAGTTTAGTATGTTACAATTTCTTCAGTTTGGTATGTTACAATTTCTTCAGTTTGATATGTTACAACTTTTTCAGTTTAGTATGTTACAATTTCTTCAGTTTAGTATGTTACAATTTCTTCAGTTTAGTATGTTACAATTTCTTCAGTTTAGTATGTTACAATTTCTTCAGTTTAGTATGTTACAATTTCTTCAGTTTGGTATATAACAATTTCTTCAGTTTAGTGTGTTACAATTTCTTCAGTTTAGTATGTTACAGTTTCTTCAGTTTAGTATGTTACAATTTCTTCAGTTTAGTATGTTACAGCTTCTTCAGTTTAGTATGTTACAATTTCTTCAGTTTGGTATGTTACAATTTCTTCAGTTTAGTGTGTTACAATTTCTTCAGTTTGGTATATAACAATTTCTTCAGTTTGGTATGTTACAATTTCTTCAGTTTAGTATGTTACAATTTCTTCAGTTTAGTATGTTACAATTTCTTCAGTTTAGTATGTTACAATTTCTTCAGTTTAGTATGTTACAGTTTCTTCAGTTTAGTATGTTACAATTTCTTCAGTTTAGTATGTTACAATTTCTTCAGTTTAGTATGTTACAGTTTCTTCAGTTTAGTATGTTACAATTTCTTCAGTTTAGTATGTTACAATTTCTTCAGTTTAGTATGTTACAATTTCTACAGTTTAGTTTGTTACAATTTCTTCAGTTTAGTGTGTTACAATTTCTTCAGTTTAGTGTGTTACAATTTCTTCAGTTTAGTTTGTTACAATTTCTTCAGTTTAGTGTGTTACAATTTCTTCAGTTTAGTATGTTACAATTTCTTCAGTTTGGTATATAACAATTTCTTCAGTTTAGTATGTTACAATTTCTACAGTTTAGTATGTTACAATTTCTTCAGTTTAGTATGTTACAATTTCTTTAGTTTAGTATGTTACAATTTCTTCAGTTTAGTATGTTACAATTTCTTCAGTTTAGTATGTTACAATTTCTTCAGTTTAGTATGTTACAATTTCTTCAGTTTAGTATGTTACAATTTCTTCAGTTTGGTATGTTACAGTTTCTTCAGTTTAGTATGTTACAATTTCTTCAGTTTGGTATGTTACAGTTTCTTCAGTTTAGTATGTTACAGTTTCTTCAGTTTAGTATGTTACAATTTCTTCAGTTTAGTATGTTACAATTTCTTCAGTTTAGTATGTTACAGTTTCTTCAGTTTAGTATGTTACAATTTCTTCAGTTTAGTATGTTACAATTTCTTCAGTTTAGTGTGTTACAATTTCTTCAGTTTGGTATGTTACAGTTTCTTCAGTTTAGTATGTTAGAATTTCTTCAGTTTAGTATGTTACAATTTCTTCAGTTTAATATGTTACAATTTCTTCAGTTTAGTATGTTACAGTTTCTTCAGTTAAGTATGTTACATTTTCTTCAGTTTGGTATGTTACAATTTCTTCAGTTTAGTATGTTACAATTTCTTCAGTTTAGTATGTTACAATTTCTTCAGTTTGGTATGTTACTATTTCTTCAGTTTGATATGTTACAACTTTTTCAGTTTAGTATGTTACAATTTCTTCAGTTTAGTATGTTACAATTTCTTCAGTTTAGTATGTTACAATTTCTTCAGTTTAGTATGTTACAATTTCTTCAGTTTAGTATGTTACAATTTCTTCAGTTTAGTATGTTACAATTTCTTCAGTTTAGTGTGTTACAATTTCTTCAGTTTAGTATGTTACAGTTTCTTCAGTTTAGTATGTTACAATTTCTTCAGTTTAGTATGTTACAATTTCTTCAGTTTAGTATGTTACAATTTCTTCAGTTTAGTATGTTACAATTTCTTCAGTTTAGTATGTTACAATTTCTTCAGTTTAGTGTGTTACAATTTCTTCAGTTTAGTATGTTACAATTTCTTCAGTTTAGTATGTTACAATTTCTTCAGTTTGGTATATAACAATTTCTTCAGTTTAGTGTGTTACAATTTCTTCAGTTTAGTATGTTACAGTTTCTTCAGTTTAGTATGTTACAATTTCTTCAGTTTAGTATGTTACAGCTTCTTCAGTTTAGTATGTTACAATTTCTTCAGTTTGGTATGTTACAATTTCTTCAGTTTAGTGTGTTACAATTTCTTCAGTTTGGTATATAACAATTTCTTCAGTTTGGTATGTTACAATTTCTTCAGTTTAGTATGTTACAATTTCTTCAGTTTAGTATGTTACAATTTCTTCAGTTTAGTATGTTACAATTTCTTCAGTTTAGTATGTTACAGTTTCTTCAGTTTAGTATGTTACAATTTCTTCAGTTTAGTATGTTACAATTTCTTCAGTTTAGTATGTTACAGTTTCTTCAGTTTAGTATGTTACAATTTCTTCAGTTTAGTATGTTACAATTTCTTCAGTTTAGTATGTTACAATTTCTACAGTTTAGTTTGTTACAATTTCTTCAGTTTAGTGTGTTACAATTTCTTCAGTTTAGTGTGTTACAATTTCTTCAGTTTAGTTTGTTACAATTTCTTCAGTTTAGTGTGTTACAATTTCTTCAGTTTAGTATGTTACAATTTCTTCAGTTTGGTATATAACAATTTCTTCAGTTTAGTATGTTACAATTTCTACAGTTTAGTATGTTACAATTTCTTCAGTTTAGTATGTTACAATTTCTTTAGTTTAGTATGTTACAATTTCTTCAGTTTAGTATGTTACAATTTCTTCAGTTTAGTATGTTACAATTTCTTCAGTTTAGTATGTTACAATTTCTTCAGTTTAGTATGTTACAATTTCTTCAGTTTGGTATGTTACAGTTTCTTCAGTTTAGTATGTTACAATTTCTTCAGTTTGGTATGTTACAGTTTCTTCAGTTTAGTATGTTACAGTTTCTTCAGTTTAGTATGTTACAATTTCTTCAGTTTAGTATGTTACAATTTCTTCAGTTTAGTATGTTACAGTTTCTTCAGTTTAGTATGTTACAATTTCTTCAGTTTAGTATGTTACAATTTCTTCAGTTTAGTGTGTTACAATTTCTTCAGTTTGGTATGTTACAGTTTCTTCAGTTTAGTATGTTAGAATTTCTTCAGTTTAGTATGTTACAATTTCTTCAGTTTAATATGTTACAATTTCTTCAGTTTAGTATGTTACAGTTTCTTCAGTTAAGTATGTTACATTTTCTTCAGTTTGGTATGTTACAATTTCTTCAGTTTAGTATGTTACAATTTCTTCAGTTTAGTATGTTACAATTTCTTCAGTTTGGTATGTTACTATTTCTTCAGTTTGATATGTTACAACTTTTTCAGTTTAGTATGTTACAATTTCTTCAGTTTAGTATGTTACAATTTCTTCAGTTTAGTATGTTACAATTTCTTCAGTTTAGTATGTTACAATTTCTTCAGTTTAGTATGTTACAATTTCTTCAGTTTAGTATGTTACAATTTCTTCAGTTTAGTGTGTTACAATTTCTTCAGTTTAGTATGTTACAGTTTCTTCAGTTTAGTATGTTACAATTTCTTCAGTTTAGTATGTTACAATTTCTTCAGTTTAGTATGTTACAATTTCTTCAGTTTAGTGTGTTACAATTTCTTCAGTTTAGTATGTTACAATTTCTTCAGTTTAGTATGTTACAATTTCTTCAGTTTGGTATATAACAATTTCTTCAGTTTAGTGTGTTACAATTTCTTCAGTTTAGTATGTTACAATTTCTACAGTTTAGTTTGTTACAATTTCTTCAGTTTAGTGTGTTACAATTTCTTCAGTTTAGTGTGTTACAATTTCTTCAGTTTAGTTTGTTACAATTTCTTCAGTTTAGTGTGTTACAATTTCTTCAGTTTAGTATGTTACAATTTCTTCAGTTTGGTATATAACAATTTCTTCAGTTTGGTATGTTACAATTTCTTCAGTTTAGTATGTTACAATTTCTTCAGTTTAGTATGTTACAATTTCTTCAGTTTGGTATATAACAATTTCTTCAGTTTAGTGTGTTACAATTTCTTCAGTTTAGTATGTTACAGTTTCTTCAGTTTAGTATGTTACAATTTCATCAGTTTAGTATGTTACAATTTCTTCAGTTTAGTGTGTTACAATTTCTTCAGTTTGGTATATAACAATTTCTTCAGTTTAGTATGTTACAGTTTTTTCAGTTTAGTATGTTACAGTTTCTTCAGTTTAGTATGTTACAGTTTCTTCAGTTTAGTATGTTACAGTTTCTTCAGTTTAGTATGTTACAATTTCTTTAGTTTAGTATGTTACAATTTCTACAGCTTCTAGTTCTCTAACTGCCTCTCAGTTGCGATATTTTGGCGCATAGTGTTTACTTTGTTTGCTCATATCAGTTATTGAATTCTGAGCCAAAGGATTATGGAGGGATGAGTAAAGTGAAGAGACTTTGCCTTAGGCCCACACTATACAAGCGTTATACTACTGCCTTCTATTCATTTAACTGTTATTAATTGAGGATGCGGAAACTGGGCAGTATAAACGCGGCGGTGAAACTGCTAGTATGGTATGGGCTTTATGAATGACTAATAATGAAACTGAGAGAAGATGTGAAATTTAATTGTTGTAATAATTATTTAATTTCACCAGTTGTAAAGCATGTGTTGCATTATATAGTTTTATGTATATGTAGAAAAAGAACAAGTATTGATATCATATTTTGTAATTTTTGTAAATCCATCAAATATAGAACTGGTTTAATTATTATTACAAATCTAATGACCATTGAAAAAGTTTAATTTCCAATCAAAATATGAGAGGTTTTCCGTATTTGCTTTTGAAAATCGACACTAAATGGTGCGTGCAATCTACGGATGTTTCACCTTCATCAGATACCAGCAGCAACATCAGTTAATTTTAGATGTTCTTGAGCAACTTTGAGATAAGTTTCAGAATATCTCGTCTGTTGCAGACAAGGGGAAAGTACTGAATACTTTCTATGCCAAAGTCAATGGAGGAGAAGTTGCTGAAGAGATCCATTGTTGTACCTAAATAGAACGTACACAAGAAGTGAATCTTTACCATGTCCATGCAATGAAACATGGCTTGCTGTACTTGTTAGTTAGTTAATTTATAAGTATAAGTGATTTGGTTAAAATGAAAAGGTACCTAAATCAAGAAATAAATTAGCAGTGAGCTATTAATAGACATTTATGTGATAAATTTAATTATATTTATGTTTTTAAATATACAAACTTAGGTAAAACCAATGAAAATATCAATTTACTGCAAGTTTTATACGGAACTTCATGGTGAACTTTCATGAATATACATACACTATCGGCTAACAATTATTTTGAGGAATTCCGAATATCTCAGAAAAATTTCAATTTCATCGAATAACATTGGTAGTTGGGAAGCATTTTAGTAGTGGTAAGCCTTTTTTAATATCTGAGAGAAAATGAACTTCCATTTACTTCGCATAACAAATATGAATCAGCTATATTGGTTTTGAAAATGTAGTTAAAATTGTAAAGAAACTGCTAATAACGGGATCGTTTGAAGTAATACAAGGATCATATATTCTCTTTTTATCATATAATGTTTCATCAAATAATCATATATTTGTTTGAAAAGATCCATCTTCTATGTTTGGAATTTATAAAGGGGCTTGTTCAGTAACTTTAAAGTTCTTTTCAATAAATTTTATTCCTTGTATATAATATTAGGTGTTAACAAAGATAAAGTTATGTTGGGGCCATAGAAGTAACCTATAGGGACCTCTTTTTAGTGCGCCCACCTTAACTTTCCCGCCGGGTATTCATACAGGCAAATACA
The DNA here is from genome assembly GCA_947561585.1 of Caprella mutica. NCBI lineage: Eukaryota > Metazoa > Arthropoda > Malacostraca > Amphipoda > Caprellidae > Caprella > Caprella mutica. Next base: position 159,940 of record CANNZV010002293.1, on the reverse strand, counting down.
AGAGAGCTGAAAATATACCGAATTTCAGTTTTTAAAGGATGCATAATTTTAAAGAAAAACCTGTTGACGTTACATAATTGTGATTATTTCTTATTAGCCAATACACAACACAAGCTCACAATCATGTTAACTTCACAGCTCAAAATAAATATTCACTGGTGAAAAATGAATAGAAAAATGAATTAATTAAACATTTCTTCACTAAAAGTGAGTACCGGAGTTTTGATCTGTTGCCGCAATGTTTACTTAAATAAACTTAACTTTGAATTAAAATATACTTTTTAGAACTAATTACACAAAGCGAAATATTCTGCGGAAATATTCTGAAGCATGCTGAGAAGAAACAAATTAAAAACTTTAAATTAAATGAAAATGGAATGAAACCTTAAAAAGAAACAAACGATTTGTTTGAACAGTGAGATATTCAATTTCCCTGATATATTCAATTTCCCTGATATATTCAATTTCCCTGATATATTCAATTTCAAAAAAATATTCAAACACTTTTTCTAACAGATTTTCAATTTTTTTTAATTCTCTATCCCAAGAACATTATTTAAGTTAACTAATTGATATGAAGATAGGCTAAAATGCAAAATAATAAATAATAGCCAACAAGATATGGTTATGATTTATTGTAAATTAATACCCTGACAAACTCTGCTCCATTTTCTGTCCTTCCTTTCGAGTGTAAAGTAAATAAACAAAATCTAACAACATTCAACTCAATCAGATTTTCATTCGAGTGAAATCAGAGCAAACGATATTCTAGACCTAATTTATTTACTAATATTCCTAGTAAGTTTAAATATAATGTTTGTGATGTTTGATGATCTCCACGTCTCGAGTAGTGAGGATAAGAGTTAATTGAACAAAAACAATTCAGTGTTTACTAATTCGAATTGTACCAGAGAATGATTGGTTTGGGTACAAATATTGTTAATAGTTTATAATGGATTATTCACACATATTTCAATTGATAATTGACTAAAATGGAGAGACAATATTATATTGAAGGTACATTGTTCATTAAATTTTTACATGAAAATTGATTGGTTATGTGAACACTGAAAATATCTTGAAATTTCTGATTGAAAATTATTAGAAATTTCACTTTTAGTTATCTAGCTCTGTTATCATATATATTAGAATTTAAAATAACAGAAATGTGAATATAAGACATGAAAACACAATTTACAAATATTCCACTATTTTCATGTATTTTAATCGAAAATAACAGCTCACTTTCCAGTAATTTCGCATATGATTTGTGAGTGAGTAAAGACCAATAAATCAGATATTCTACTCAATTCTACAGATTTAAGTGAGTTCTTTGAAACAATTTATCGAGCTATCGTTATGCTAGTCTATTTTAGATGATTGAATGTGCAGGAATCTGTTTCATATCAATTTACATTTATTACAATAAACTAAAGCATATCAATGTAAAGTGTCATTTGTCAGCACTCCATTAGGCAGATGTACTCCATTACTCAGCAGTCAAAGCCTGTAAGTTGACCTGTCCCTCAGTAGATTCGATAGCCCTCACCTACAAAGTTCAATGTGGTTTCTCTTGACTCAGGATCTGAATGCTTTGAACAAACAACTGTTGGAGATGTTGTAAACAAGAACAAATTTATAAAAAAATGATTGATTATGTTAATGTATGTTTATCAATTTTCTTAACCTGTGATGGTCTGTTGTATATCAGTTCAAGTATGTATATATGTTTATGGCTACACCATTATAAGTAATATACTTCTTAGAAACTAATGGACAAGTAGGTGTGTAATAATACACAATGGCTGCTAGTTTCACCTGTTCAATCAAATCAAATGTTGCTATCGTTTGAATAGATGAGAATCTACAATAAGCCTTACTCCTTTAATATATGCATGTCAAAGTTAGTTCAAGCTGAACCAATATGCGCATGTAAGTCAATGTTAAACTATTCCAAACTAATATAAAGTGGATGAAAGTCCTGTGTGGTGTATACCCTTATCCATCAATATTTTCTTCTTCAATTTTACTGATTCCTACAACTGTGATTCATTCAAAGTATCACAATTTATACCAATTAGTTTCTCAATGACACCTGGTCTGCACTGCAATCAATCCGAGTGTTTCGGTTTGTGATGAGAAGAAAAAGAAAATCAAAATCGGATTGTCGGGTCAGATTGGTAAATCAGTCGATGATGGAGTTACAAATTAGATTAGTGAACAGGTGATGTGTTGCAGAAGAGCTAGAGAGGGAGTGAATTGGTGGAGAAGAGGAAGAGAGAAGAGGAAGGAGGGGAGAAGATTGTCACCTGTGATTGACTTGGGTAGTAGCTGATTGTCGTGAGTAATTTATATTATTCATAGGGTGAGGTGACTAATTATTTTGACATTGAGAATTATGTTGGTTGATTCGACATACCATTCGACATTGCCAGTGATTATTACTATCTTTGAGGAAGAATACCTAGTATACTATTGAAATACAAATTATATGGAATTAAAATGTTCATTTCTATTTTGCCATATTTTTTATCTTTAATTGAATCAAGAATATTTTAATTTATATCTTATTTTGCAAACTTCTTTTGGTCTCCGTTCATATTAATTATTTAAAATACAATAAAATTTTCATATGCGAGATAGAGACAGCATGACATAAACGAAATGTAAACCTTTTAAAATTTAAATCTCACGATGCGTGAACTACCAACATCATGTACGATTATTGTAGCTTTTATAGAGTTGAGAGTTATTATTGTACTGTATTACTATTAGGATTGTGACATTCTGCAAAAAATATGCTCTAAAAATATAAATTCCATGTAATCCTATGCGCGACATGAAAAATATTGTGCAGAACTCTTTTAGTTTAGCGATAGGAAGTTCCAATATCCTAAATTTTGATGTCGTTTATAACATTCATGGAGTTTAAAGTTTTAAGAGCATATTTTTACAAAATATCTCAACCCTGATAACTATTTATTGAAATTAATTCTACTGTTATTATACTATAAACTATATTTTTAAAGAGGGTAGGGGGTTAGATGAGGGTTATCCTTTATCTGTGTGGAAAGGAGTGGATTTTCTTACCGCATTTTCTTGTAATTCGTCTTTGAATATTTCCTTTTCTCTGTCACTAAATAATGCAAAGCTTCTCATTTTAAATTGAGTTGCATAGTTTCGAGTCCATTAAAATATTGGAATTCGTACCATCTATCTGCATAACAGAAAATTTTTCATAAGGAATTCGATAGAAAAGACCAGATCCGTTCCAAATGAGTGCATTTTTAAAATACCCCGAGAAACCAAATGAAAAATGGGTTGTAATGCTCCCATTGCTTTGTATGATTGTAATTCAATTTCTTTTTTAAATTGTCAATTTTAATTAAGAACTTCAAGCCATGTTCGAATTGATAGAAATACATACCTGTAATATTACATTTAACTTACATATTTTTGAAAGACGCTAGTAATAATACAGAGTGAAATTGATAGCATTATTGGAAGATAGGTAATAGGTATTTCATAATACCGTATCACCAAGAACAGTGTACAGAACCATGAAATCAGCACTAGTCTGTCATTGTCATGATTTTTTGTTATTGCTTAGCTTTCTAAAACCAGCAGATGTCTGTCCCATTATTTCGTTAGCCAAGAAGACAGAATTAATGCAATTTAATGTGGACTATTTGGTGTGATGAATGCTATAGAAGCTTACAGACTCGCCACTTATGGAAAAATTCATTGCACTGTTGACGACTTGAAGCTGTTTAACAATTAGCCTGACAGGAGATACTGCAACAACAGTTGCCAGTCTATGTATCCTCACAGAGTATGTCAATTTTTGATTGTAATATGCATCTTATATTCCATATTAACGCCACACCCATATCTTTTATAACTTGAATTGAGATTAACAATTGTTTCCGTATATTCACACGTGCCACTGACAAGCAATTGTAATACATAGCTATAAGTTATTTGCAAATTTTCTTGCATAATAAACTCTTCACTATGCTATTACCATTAATTCGAAAGCAATATCAATCCCATCCCAATATCAATCCCACTGTACCTAAATATTTCTGTTATCAATTCACGTTGGAAGACTCTAAGGAAAAAGGAAGAGAATTCGCAATCATTCGAGTGCCAGGAGATATTCCTTCTAGAGTTTCAGCAGATTAAAATGTCTGTAGTTTGCTGTTTTTGAAATTGTGAATATCCACGAGTTCTCTAAAATAGTTCTGTATATACAGAAGTTTAAAAACTATGTATATAACTCCAGATATATAATATGGGATCTTGTAAAGATCATACACCCCAGTATAACCTTGTAAAGATCATACACCCCACTAAAAAGCTTGTTAAGATCATGCACCCCAATAACATCTGGGGTGCATGATCTTAACATGATCCGTAATATGTAATTCATTGTGAAAATATTGAATTCAATAATTAATTATAAGAATTACTTTATTAGTATAATATTACAAGAATTTAAAATTTATCTAAAAAAAATCTAAAATATAACATTTTAGAATCATCTGCAGTTCTACATTATAACATTTTGTTGTAATTAATATTTATAAACAATAATGTCAGAATAATCTTTCAAAGATAAGCAGCTGCTTCTTGTATTAAATAGAAAATTTCTAAATATCAATTACGCTAAATTCATCAGCTATTGTTAAATATTTTACTTCTAAAATATTGAACCTTTAATTGTATGCTTACTCTCTGAGGTGAACAGACGAGAGAGTCTGCAGTGAATTGTTTGTCCATCTTCACTGGTGGGGATTGCACTCTTTCTCTATTTTATATCACTTTTATTATCACTCTATTACTGTTACAAATTAAAATATAGTCACTTTATATGCACTTTATCACTGTTAGAATCAACATGTTTGATATCCATTAGTATAAGTTCACGACTATGTAATGTTAGATATGTATATGAAATCCTTTCAAAACACAATATTAACAGTTCACTTTTTATAATAAATACCAATCTTAAAAGAAAAAGAAATATTAAAAATACACAATAATATCAGATGAATTAAAAAATGCTAATGTGACAAAAAATTAATATGCAACTATAAATGCGATTATTTTACAGATAAACATTACAGTTATTATTATTAGATGGGAATATAGGGTGAAAGTCCAATGCATTCACTTGGGAGTAATTAGATTTTGGTGGTAGGAAAAGTATTACTTTTGACTGTAAAATGTGAGATGTAACATATTTTATTTTCATATATTAGCGATATTATTTATTCAAAAATATAGGAGTATGTAATTGTATAGTATATAAAAGTCTAAAAACTATGCATATAAGTCTAAATATTTTATTTCTTTCATTGATGAAATGTGTTTAATTAATTCAATGATTAACTTTCTATATTCCTTTGGTAATCTAATATTATATAGATTTGTACACAATAAAACATTTAAGAATCATCTTCAATTTTACATTATAACAGTTTGTGATATTTTACATTCCTAAAAAATATTATCAGATTTATTTCTGTAAATGTCAGTACCTAGCTGCTTATTGTATTGAATAGAGAATTTCTAAAAATACTCTACTATAGATTCAACATTCCTTTATAATACATATATACAACCTCAAATAATTTTCCATTTTATCAAATTCAATTTCGAGCAGTACAAATTAATTATCACTATTTTGTCCTATCTCTATCTTATAGCTTAAATGTAATTCATTCTATTGTATATTAACTCAGTACACGGAACATAGTAAATGAAAATCTGAGAAAATGAGGTCAATTTCCTGCAAAACTACGAAGATATCATCTCTCAGTCTCCGCATAGTCTCTTAATTAGCTGTCATTTGGATGTTCTTCCTTCTCACCAACAGTCTATTTATTCATAGAACTGCCAAGGCTTAGAGGTTCTGTTTCAGCAGTCTAATAATACTGGACTGGACTCGTGTCTGATCACAGACTAGTGCTTATTTTCTTAATGACTTCTCTATTAGAACCTGCGGCATATATCCCATGAAGGAAAATATCATTTGTGATGATAGACTATTTGCTAACGAGAACATCTGCAGTTATCCGTTACTGAGGTGCAATTTTGTATTCGGATCTCGGTTAGAATTTGAATTTGTGATTAATATATTTTTTACAGTCGGATCATTGTACAAAATATAATATATTAAGTAGAATATTAATCTGATATGAAAATAGTTGCTTGATATATTCTTTAGTACTTTTTATTAGGATTGTAATACAAACTACATGGCTAAAAACTACATTGCAATAAACTATAATTTAAAAATTTGAAAAAAGTAATTGACATACAAAAATGATTTATTGTTCATTCAGTACAGTAAATTTGAATCATTAATTTTTATATTATTAAAATGAGATCACATATTTTAATATCATCAGGCCAATTTCAAGATTTATACAGAATATTAAGTAAAGATATTAGAAAATAAGATAAATCTATCAGAGTTACTCGTGTGATATTTTTCAAAATGCTAATTTGTACGCCTCTGTAAGTTAATGACGCACACCGTCAAGAATTAATTTAAACCTCAATTTTTGATAGTCTGCTCTATCAAGCCTGTCATTTTAAGGCCTTAGATCGAAAGAAATATATGGGCATTATTTTAATTTTAAGCAGAATATCAATTTCTGACATTTTCCTTGTTTTTTTTTTTAAATTATAATGTAGTAACACATAGTATGTCATAATTACACACAAAATGACTTAAGCTAAGATATAAGATTGCACTGTACCTCATCACGATGCAAATTGTGTGTAATTACCAATGACTGGTGAGTGTTGACATCTAGTCTATGCATATGAACATAATAGTCAACAGAGGGTCATTCTGACTCGATTTCTTACCTATTTTCATAATAGGTATTATATATTGTTGTAACACGAAAATCGTCATATAATTTTATTTATTATTGTATGGGACAGATGACAAATTTGCAAAAAAAAATCAGTTAAGAAATAATTTATCTTTTGTTGCTGCAAACAATATTGTATTTTTTACAGTTTTTCATTTTTTAAACTTTTTAAGAAATTCATATTTTCAATATAATTTGTTGCCGTCAAAAAATAATATAATCTATTTCCTATGTTAAATTATTGTGAAAAACACCCTATATACGTAAAGTCGATAAAATACTTTTTATTGTATCTGTCACCTCCATTTGATCTCCAATATCAATGAGGAACTGAAATGAGTTTCAAGATACGCCATTTTTTCCTCAGCGAAAAAGATTGGATATCTCTTTGATACATTTAGATTTATTATATGAAACTTTCTCTTAAATAAATAAATTAATTCATTAAATATAATTATTTTGACTTTAAACAGCATCAAATAATTAAATATAGTATTTGATTATTTTAGCGTCCCCATAAAATGTAACTGTTTTTTGGTACGCGGAAAACTGCCAGGTGGAAAACTGCCAGGCGGAAAACTGCCAGGCAGAAAACTGTCTGTCATTTATTGGCAATTTATTGACTTTAGTCACTAATAACATTTAATTTATAAAATGAATGGCCTTCGCCTTTTGGTAAGGAGTTAAGGGGACATTCATTTTTACTTAGTATACAAAACAAAAATAATAGTTAAATGTAGACAAAATTATTTGAGAACTATGTAAAATACCTTATTATTTAAATATTACAGAAATAAATCGAATACAATGTAGAACTGAAGATTTGAAACCTTTCTTAGAAGACACTAAGAGAATAAAAATAGAATTGCTTGTATTATGGGGATAGTATAAATATTCTTTGTTTACACAACGCATCTTTACATTATCAGTTCATAACGAGTTATGAACGAGAATTGAATAAGCTTTCAAGACTAATATTCGCTTGTACTCATTATAAATTAACTTCGATCGATGTTTGTGAAATATTTAGAATTTGCAACCCAACATCTATAATTATTAAACTGATATTGCCTTCCTAATTTTCTGACAATTTTAATCGATCGAATTGAATTGCTTATAAATTAATAATACTTTTTAAATATAAATGAATATTATAAAAAAGAAGGCGTTAATGACATGAAGAATAGAAATTTAAATGTAATGAATATTGAACAAACATATATACGTAATATTTTTTTAAAATTTACGTTTCTTAGCCAATAAGTTCAAAATGGCAATTAAAATTTCTTTGTGCGTACTGAAGTTTGGTTTACAGTGTGTTTAGTAAACTACAGTGAGTTTAATATAGTTATTACTGTAAAAATGCATGTCCCCTTAACAAAAAGCTAACGCGGTTTTTTTATAACTATAAATGTTCTTAAAGTGTTTACAACTAAATAATAATTCAGAAAAGACAAAAAACACATAAATGACCACGAGTAAGTGACTTGCAGTTTTCTGCCTTGCAGTTTTCTGGACATCATTTTTTTTTTAAATGCCATTTTTCAATTATATGACATTATTCATATTTTAGTGTTGTTCTTATCAGTGTTTGGTATCTATTTGGATAACTCTAAAAACACGACACTTTTTTCCCCATTTAATGACGACAAGGATTTTATTTCGAATAGAAATTCGTAGTCAAAATGTGTTTTCAAATTACAATGAGCACCCAAGTGCTACAAAAATATTTACGCGAGTGTTATAAGAATGCTTATTCTAGTGCAGCAAGAATATTTACTCGCGAGCCATAAAGAATATTTACTCGAGTGCCATAAAGAATATTTACTCGAGTGCCATAAAGAATATTAATTTTACTCGAGTGCCATAAAGAATATTTACTCGAGTGCCACAAACAATATTTCCTCGAGTGTCATAAGTAATATTTTCTCAAGTGCCTCAAGAATACTTTCTTGACTTTAGTTGAAGAGCACTTCATTAGTGTGAAAAAAAGATGAGAATGGAAAAAAGATGTTTTAAGGAACTTATTTGACCTCAAAACTTTTAATTGTTCTTCAAAAATGTTCAGGATTATGTAAGAACTATTTAGTTCAGTAAATGCTATTTACACTGTGTTCTATTGAGAAGTCAGAAAAAATAACTAATATCTATTTCTAAACTGTACTTAGTATATACCCTCATATCATAAATAAATGAAAGAATATGTGGAAAAATTCGAAATTTACCTTATGAATCAACTGTCAAAAAACTTCAAATTCCAATCTATTCGTAGAACTTAAAATATGCAAATTTTTAGTGTACTAACAATTCCAATTGTAAATATATATTATAATCACAAATGCAACATTATATTTTTGGAAATAGAAAAACTAACGGCCAGCTGGTCTCCTCTACACAATAATGAGTTTAACTTCAAATTACATTTCTATTATTGAAGAGTATTACCCTAGGGAAAAGAGACAATTACCAGATGTTAATTAAATACCAGATGAAAATTTCATTAAATATATATTTGGAAAATGCCTCAAAATATGAGCACTACAATTAATTCATTGTTACGAGAACAGTATAATATCGATAAAACAAAAAATATGATCCATACAAAACTCAATTATTTTTTCATTGTTCTTTCCACAATTAATATATTTTAATTCTCATATTTTCATTGATTTTATGAAAAAAATAACCCATTGATTTTTTTATTCTGATATATTTACTCCTTCTCTGGTAATTAGCACTTTACCCTATAAGTACCTCGCTCTAAAGTTTATTTTCCAAATACTGTCACCATTGAGTAGCGTCAGAGATGTAGATCAGTTAAGAGGATTAAAATACGGTCACAATTTACTATCGGAAAGAGGTGAATGGTTTGAATCAATAAGGAGCTAAGGTTGTAACTTTACATAGAATAGAAGTAGGAAAAGATTTCTTGTTGATATTAGAAAAAAAATTCCAATAAGAATGACTAAAATGATTGAAGTATAGTATTAAATATTCTCGTTTGCTTTTCCATTTTAGTTATTATCATTATTATATGAATAAGTTTATAGATTTTCTCCTTTCCACGCTAACTTCTTTTTCTGCTTATTTATTGTTTTATGTCCTCATCGTTTGGCTTACCTTATTTAGTTCAAAGATAAGACTCCCTCTGGATACTGACTGTCTGCATCCTGTCTACATTGTATCCCAAAAGACTACCAAACCAGTCCGTGATGTTATAACAGCATGGCTTTCATCCAAAGAAAATTACCAAAAATCAACTGTGATGTTAAATATCATAATATGAACATATTACAAAAATATTATGTAGGGTCGGACGGGGTATCACTGCGCATAATCCCGCAAACTCTGTATTTACTCGAAAACTAGGGGTACTAAAGAAACTCTTTTTCTCGTGATGAAATGGTCATGAATAAGGATGGTTCTTAACCAGTTTCGAAATAATAGCTAAATAAATTAAATTCTTATTGGCTATTTTTCGTGCGCAACTTTTAGTGAGTGTATAGGGGTATTACTGCGCACATGAAGGGCTATACAGCGCACGCATTGCATAAATACAGCACTTCTCTCCCCCACCTAAATACCTCCTCTACCCGTTTTAATACCCCTCCCACCCCCTATTTAAACTTTCTTTTTTATCCATCAAAATACCACTCTCTTCCAATCTAACTCCCCCTCTCCTCCCATCTAAATTACCCTCTCCTCTCATCGAAATTTCTCTCTCTTCCCATCTAAATCCCCCTCTTCCTCAACGTAAATCCCTATTTTCCCATTTAAATATCGGTAATTCCTTCTCGTCATTCCCTCTCCCCAATCTAATTGTTCCTTATTTCTTACACACATATTTAATGAATCTGCAACAAATTTAACACTTACATTTTACGTAACTAGTTTTAACTACTTATATCAAATATTATAATACAATCTTTGGTTTATTTTTAATCAATATTTATTTCACTAACCTCCCACCCCCACCTAAATACCCCCCTCCCTATCTTGATACCCCCCACTTCAAGTAGCATAGCTAACTACGATCGTAAGTTTATTAATATTTAATCTATATTATAATTAAATAACACCTAAATCAATATTTATGTTTTTATTAAGAGCTATGACAATAATTATTGAAAGATTGTTAAATTACTATTATTGAATCTTCAGTTCACCCAATCATTATTCTCAATAACACATTATAATTAACATCAATCAATATATCATGACCATATACACTCTCCAATAACAGATGATTTCAATCACCAATTACATATCCCATAGTAATTAAGGTGTGAATAATATTAGTAGTACACAGTAATGTTCAGGCTATAAATCTAATTCGTGTGAATTATAAATACCAATTTCATAATGTAAATATAAATATATCAATCTAACTAATTTTCTGACTCTCTCATCTAAATAATACTATTTTCAATAATTCTCGTCTTATGATACTGTATTAATTAATTTATTATAGAGAGCTACTTATATTTTTTAACCAACGTCAGACCACATCGTATAATCGGGCAAATTGAAAATGCATTCCTAACAGGTTGCGTAACATTCAGTTTGTTATTTAGTCAATTGAAATTAATGTCATTTTGTAGTAGGTATTTCAGTCGAGAGATTCGAATCGAATGTGACAGTTTCATTTCCCACAGACGAGATATTCTATGGAACTAAATAATGAGCTGATGATATAGTGTGATATAATGCTGATGATATTGTGTGGTATACTGCTGATGATATAGTGTGATATACTGCTGATGATATAGTGTGATATACTGCTGATGATATAGTGTGATATACTGCTGATGATATAGTGTGATATACTGCTGATGATATAGTGTGATATACTGCTGATGATATAGTGTGATATACTGCTGATGGTATAGTGTGATATACTGCTGATGATATAGTGTGATATACAGCTGACGATATAGTGTGATATACTGCTGATGATAGTGATATACTGCTGATGATATAGTGTGATATACTGCTGATGATTATAGTGTGATATACTGCTGATGATATAGTGTGATATACTGCTGATGATATAGTGTGATATACTGCTGATGATATAGTGTTGATATACTGCTGATGATATAGTGTGATATACTGCTGATGATATTTATTATATTCGATGGAAAGTGTTACTTGTTTTCGAAACACCTTGTTCATGTTTCAGAATAATTGGAGTCGTATAAGGAATTACTTTCAAAAAATCTTATATCTTCAAATTGACAGATTAAATTTTTTTTTTTATTCCTACTCTCAAGTTACCACGTTCGGTCTGCATTAAGTTAGTAAGAAACTTTTACATTTTAATCTGACTTTCCTAGAACTGCCTTGTCTCACGCAAAGTAGATTTGTCTCACAAGTAACAGCTTCGTCTCGCTGAAAAAGCTTTATCTTGCTTATTGACGCATCATTTATCGAAGTTTTGAGTTTCAACATTTCCATGTTTTTTGTAGAATGAAAGATTCACTGAAATTCCCAAAAATTGGAACTGATAGCCGATATATCCAGGACTACAGATGGTTAAGTTCGCAATACAAAAGGACACACTTAGGATCAAGAAGACACACTTAGGATCAACAGGACACGCTTAGGATCAAGAGGACACACTTAAGATCAAGAAGACACACATAGGATCAACAGGACACACTTAGGATCAACAAGAAACACTTAGGATCAAGAGAACACACTTAGGATAAAAAGGACATTCGAATTTGTATTACTAAATAATTATTATGACGACAATAATTCATACACTGAGAAAATAAACAACTCCAACCGATGCACCAACGTGTTTCGAGCTTACCCTATGGCTTTGTAACCAAAGAGAGACAATTAAGTGCGTCAAAGATTGAAAGTGTAACAGTTCGATGCACTTAAGTGTCTCAGCTGTAAGTTTATTGAAATTATGAGGAAATTATTCTCCTCAATTAAGTGAATTATAATTTGAAACATTAAGTGCATTGAACAGATGCACTTTGAAAGCTTCCGCAATACCAAGTGCATAAAATCTATATTTTGTTAACCGCCTTGGAGACAAAGCCATGGGGTTAGAAAAATTAGTTTGAATGTATTAGTTTAATAAAATATACTTAAATCATATCAAAACTATATTTCATGCTACCATCAAGTTTCACACCATATTTACTGAGTATTTTGCCAGTGTTTATTTGAAGGTAGTAACAAGTAACTGAATAAACAAACAATACCAATTGCATCCTTTTCACTGTGACTCTTTTCTCTGATTAGTACATCATCACAGTGACTCTTTTCTCTGATAGTACATCATCACAGTGACTCTTTTCTCTGATAGTACATCATCACAATGACTCTTTTCTCTGATAGTACATCATCACAGTGACTCTTTTCTCTGAAGTACATCATCACAATGACTCTTTTCTCTGCTAGTACATCATCACAGTGATTCTTTTTTCTGATAGTACATCATCACAGTGACTCTTTCTCTGCTAGTACATCATCTCAGTGACTCTTTTCTCTGATAGTACATTATCACAGTGACTCTTTTCTCAGATAGTACAATCATCACAGTGACTCTTTTCTCTGGTAGTACATCATCACAGTGACTCTTTTCTTTGATAGTACATCATCACAGTGACTCTTTTCTCTGATAGTACATCACCACAGTAACTCTTTTCTTTGATAGTACATCATAACAGTATTCTTTCTTCTGATAGTACATCATCACAGTGATTCTTTTCTTTAATAGTACATCATCACAGTGACTCTTTTCTCTGGTAGTACATCATCACAGTGACTCTTTTCTTTGATAGTACATCATTACAGTGACTCTTTTCTCTGATAGTAAATCATGACAGTGACTCTATTCTCTGATAGTACAACATCACAGTGACTCTTTTCTTTGGTAGTACATCATAACAGTGACTCTTTTCTCTGATAGTACATCATCACAGTGACTTTTTCTCTGATAGTACATCATCACAGTGACTCTTTTTCTTTGATAGTACATCATCACAGTGACTCTTTTCCTCTGATAGTACATCATCACAGTGACTCTTTTCTTTGATAGTACATCATCACAGTGACTCTTTTCTTTGATAGTAAATCATAAAATTAGCATAGATTTTCCAGTAAATACTTGAAACTATTGAAATAAAGAAAGCATGTGTAATTATTTCATAACATATGGAATAACAGTTTAAAATTGTGATTATTGTCTAACAATATCAACAGATCAATTTTCATAGCATATCATTCGTAGCTTCTTCAAAGATCTAAATAAGAGCAAATTGTATTAAGGCATTTTCTAATATTCGTGAGTAAAGAGTATAAATGGTAAAGAGATCCCTTACCCAATTGGAAAAGGAATTATTTTCCAATATTCTATAGGTTCTTCCATCCTTCAAATATACCTGAACATCAAAAATCCTTCACAACATAATTCATTTATAGCGGAAAAAATCTTACAAATCATTTCACAGATTAAATTTTCAGAGCATGATATGTTGCTCCATAATATCAATTGAGGACTCCATCTTAATTAGTAGGAGTAGGAGAGTAGGTTGCTCCATAACATCAATTGATGACTCCATCTTAATTAGTAGGAGTCTGAAGGACTGCTTCTCCATTCTAAGATCTGCTCCTTACCTCCGTAATCAAATCCTGAGGAGAAAATCAAACTGAACCCTGACATTGTGATGCGAGAGTACCTACAAATGAGGGTAATGTAAATTAGGGTAATGTAAATGAGGGTATTGTAAATGAGGGTATTGTAAATGAGGGTATTGTAAATGAGGGTATTGTAAATGAGTGTACTTTAAATGAGGGTAATGTTAATGAGGGTATTGTAAATGAGTGTATTGTAAATGAGGGTATTGTAAATGAGGGTATTGTAAATGAGGGTAATGTAGATGAGGGTAATGTAAATGAGGGTATTGTAAATTAGGGTATTGTAAATGAGTGTACTTTAAATGAGGGTAATGTTAATGAGGGTATTGTAAATGAGGGTAATGTAGATGAGGGTAATGTAAATGAAGGTAATGTAAATGAGGGTAATGTAAATGAGGGTATTGTAAATGAGGGTATTGTAAATGAGGGTAATGTAAATGAGGGTACTATAAATGAGGGTATTGTAAATGAGGGTATTGTAAATGAGGGTATTGTAAATGAGGGCACTGCGTACATGTAATGAAGCTAGTTGTTTCATATCGTACAATTTGAATATATATATTATAACCTTTTGAAATAAAGATAATTTTTTCTGACTGCCCAGTGCTCAGTTTAACATAATACGTGTATATGTATAATATTCATTCAACTAATTATTTTTTACCTACTACCAAAGAAAATGTGAAGAACCTTTAAAATTTTCGAGGTCAAATAAGTACTTTAGAATTTCCATTATCTTCTTTCTTTCACACTAATGAAGTGCACTTCAACTAAACTCAAGAAACTAGTCACGTGGCTCTCGAGTAAGTATTCTTGTGCCACTCAGGTATTCATTGTATTTAAAAAATAAACGTTTCGTTTATGAATTTCCATTCGAAATAAAATATTTTTCATGAAATGTTTGAGAAAGAAGGTTAAAGTTTTTTATGATTATTGAAAATAATATTTAACTACATAAAATACCGATTATATAATTATACATTCGTGTGTATGTAAACAATTTATAATATAATAAAATAAAATAATAAACTCATACAAACTAATGCCATTTATCAACCAAATGGATATATATTCAAAATAATAATATTTAATAATATTTTTAATATAATAATATATTAATATTTATATAATATCTTTTTATAAAAAAATAATATTTGTTAAAAAAATATTAAATTTGATAGAATCAATAATAGTCAAATAAATAAATAAATGTAATCGAACAATTTAGAAATATAGAAATCTATATATTGAAGGTAAAGTTTCATTTATTAAATTTTTATAAATCAAACAGATATCCAATCTTTAGCGCTGAGGCAAAAATGGCGTATCTTGAAACTCATTTCAGTTCCTCATTGATATTGGAAATCAAATGGAGGTTTCAGATACAAAAAAGGAAAGGTTCTTCGGTAAGCCGAATGCCACACTTTATTGACTATAGAGTATATAGGGTAATGCTCACATTAATTTGAAATGTAGGTAATATATTATATTCTTTTATGATGGAAAATAATTATATTCAATCTATTCCTTAAAAATGCTGAAGAAATAAATTGTCTTTATAATTTCATACCTTTTTAATTCTCTGAGCATTCTGCTTGTATAATTAATTTAAAAGGAAAACTAAGGCAATTGATTTTAACGGAGCCCTTCACACTTGCGCCTTTTTTTACCAGCATTTTTTCTAACGCAAGTGTGAAGGGCTCCGTTAATTGTAGCTAAACATTTTGCCATGAGCATTTTTTAAGGTCGGTGTGGAGAAACGCAAGTGTGAAGGGGGCCTTAAATGACAATACTATTTGAACCAAAAAAATATGAGTTATTTCTTAATTGAAATCTTTTAATTTTATAAATTATTGGAAAATTATAATATAAAACTAATTTCGTGTAACAACAATGTATACTGTATAGTCCCTATTATAAAACTAGGTAAGAAATCGAGTCAAACTGTTGACTATTATGCTCATATGCACAGACTAGATGTCAACACTCACAAGTCATTGGTAATTACAGTAGCGAGCATAAGTTAAGGGACAGTGAAAATAGTTGAACATTTTTGTTTATTGCAAAGAAACTAGTCAACGAAAATACGCGAAACTTAACAACAATGAAGATACACATACTGTGAGTGTTTGCTAGAAATATTAGCAACATGGAACAAATATTTACCTAAATATTCAACAATTGTCATCAGAGACTAAAAAGAACACCGAGCAAAAGTTAAGGAACAGTTGTTATTGCAATAACCATTGGCTAATTAGATATACAAAATTAATATTTTGATGACCTCGTTACATCGATTATTACAGGAATCAACAATTTTTTAGCATAATTATGGAGTTATCTTCTGTCACTCTTCTTTCAGGAATCACCACAGTTAGTCCTAATTTTTTGGGATTGCGTTCTTGAGCACCATCACCAATTACCTTTCAAATGTTTTCAATTGGGTTCAATTCGGGGCTCTGAGCAGGCCAGCTTATAAGAGAAACTCATTTAATTTCTATGTATGCTTTCACAGATTTAATCGTGTGAGAAGGAGAATTTTCTTGCATCAAAATGCGTGGTTGAGTATCAAATGATTGCGAATATGGAATGCAATGGTGGATGAGAAGTTGCGTATACACTGCAGCATTGACCACTCTATGCACACGACCAATTGGGCCTGTTCCCGCTGCAGAGATGATGCCCCAGACCATCATGCTGTCGTCTTCAAGTTTCACAGTTTGCTTAACGAACTCGATGTACAGGTCTTCAGCGACATTACCTCGAACGTTCTTTCTGCTGTTACTTCCGATCACAGATTCGTCGCTGAAATCAACCATGGACCACTGCTCCTTCGACAAAACGACATGCTTCCTGGCAAACTGCAGCCTTACAGTTTGGTTCTTTTTCGATATCACAGGCTTCGATACAGCATCCAGGCTTTTAATCCTACTCTGTTCAAACTTCTATTAACTTTGAATCTGGACACATTGAGATTATGCGTTTCACTCATTTTGCGAAAAATGCCTGCAGTAGTCTTGAAACAGTCCTTTATGCACAGTCTCACCATGGCACGATCCTTTCTGGGGGTAGTTTTTGATGGTCTTCCTGATTCTCCTTTTGTAATAATTGAAGCACACTCTTTAAAAAGTATTAACATTGTGATGCACAACACTCTTAGATCTTTATATGATGCTTGCAATTTCTGAAAGTGACTTTTCATTCTTGTTATGGCAAAAAATAGGGTTTTTCACAGAGAGATACTTTTTTCCGAGTAGCAGGTGTAATGGCGGCGATGGTTTTGTTCCAATAATTTGATGACCTTTAGTAACAATTTAATATATTGAAACAGTCTTTCAAACAAAGATTATTCAGTTTATACCCGTTTATTATTAACTGTCCCTTAACTTTTGCTCGGTGTATTTTTCGTCCTTTGATGGCAATAGTTAAATATTTTGGTAAATATTTGTTTGATTTTGCTTATATTTCTACCACAAACCCACAGTATGTGTACCTTTATTGTTGTTAAGTTTCACGTATTTTCGTTTTTCTAGTTCTTTTGCAATAAATGAAAATGTTGAACTTTTTTTACTGTCCCTTAACTTATGCTTGCTACTGTACATACAATTTGCATCGTGATGAGGTACAGTACAATCTTATATTTTAGCTGAAGTCATTTTGTTTGGTGTGAAAGATATATTATTTGTAACTGCAATATATTATAATTTCCACAATTAAAATTTATGGGATCGCTATTCTGTATTAATTAAAACAAAAATATAGCACACATTATACATATTATTTACAATTATTTTTAATGTCTCAAAAGGTTTTTTTATATAAAAGATTTTTAACTATGTATATGTATGTAACAATTTCTCAATGAACAATAAACAATAAACAATTCAATATAAGGACATCAGGAAATATAATGACTGGCATGATAAAGCAGATGATCAGACCATGAGGTCGCGAAGCATTTTTACCAAATTAATTCTTGACGGTGTGTGTCGTTAACTTACAGAGGCGTAAAAATTAGCATTTTGAAAAAGATCACACGAGTAACTCTGATAGATTTATCTTATTTTCTAATATCTTTACACAATGTTATTGTAAAAATATTGAAACTTGGCCTGGTGATATTAATCTGTATCATATCATTCTAATAATATAAAAACAAATAAAATTTAATTTGTACTGTATTCAATGCACAGTAAATCTTTCTTTTAACAGTTAACGAATTCAATGCTTTTTTCTAATTTTAATTCTAATTTGCCATAAAGCTATAAATTATTCTCATGTAGTATATAGTCATTTAGCTTTAGTGAAATCTTTATAAAAGTGCTGAAGAATGCATCCATTATAGATTTTGATTATTTTGTACTCAATTAAATACTTTATACAAAGATCCGACTGTTAAAAATATGTTAATAACAGGATTCAAATTCCAATTCTAACCGATAATCGAATACAAAATTGCACCTCAGTAACGGATAACTGCAGATGTTTTCGTTTGCAAATAGTCTATCATCACAAATGATATTTTCTTTCATGGGATAAATGCCGCAGGCTCTAATAGAGAAGTCATTAAGAAAACAAGCACTAGTCTGTGATCAGACACGAGTCTAGTCCAGTAGTATTAGACTGCTGAAACAGAACCTCTAAGCCTTGGCAGTTCTATGAATAAATAGACTGTTGGTGAGAAGGAAGAACATCCAATTGACAGCTAATTAAGAGACTATGCGGAGACTGAAAGAAAATATCTTCGTAATTTGGCAGGAAATTGACCTCATTTTCTCAGATTTACACGTGCTGTATTCCAATGTTTCAATAGAAAGAGTAACATGATTTGTTATAAGAGAAAATAGTAGGATAATAATAATTGAAAATAATGAGTAATGCTCCAAATTGAATTTGGTAATATATGAAACTATTTAAGTTGATATTTAAATAAAAATAATACTGAATTCAGTATACAATAATTAAAAAAAAACTCACTAGTCAATACAATAATAAATTTATTACAGAGATACTAAATCTGACGTTATTTTATACGAATATAAATTATCACACACTGTTACGATATGAAATAGCAGAAATGGTTCACAAGATGTATGAGTATGAGTAAATGAAAATTATGAATCTAAAATCGGTAATTATTTATAAAAATATTATATTAGGATACATTAATTTAACAAACAATTTTACCATTGAATGAAATTAAATTTCCATGTATTCAAGATTCCTAAATGTGCAAACATAAACGCCTTGTATTGAATAAAGAATATTGGTAAATTTGTGGTAAATAAATGCAGAACAAATATGGTAATTAACTACCTATCTTACTTTTTATAGTCAATTATAATAGAAGCTTGATTATTAAATTAGTATTAACACTAATGAGTTTGACGTGTGTTTTATAATCCCATCCTTTTTAAATTACTCAATATATTTCATGTCATTCCTTTTTATTTATTAGCCTTTCTTGACTTTGTTCCTATATAAGTACCAAATATATTATATATTTAGAATGTAAAAAATATCAACGTATCGGCTTAAATCAGCGTAAATCACGTAAATTAGGAAATTAGTTGTAATTTGGTGACATATGGTAACATAGAAATACAGCTATGTACCCGATACACACTCTCAGTCCACGTTTTTAGACACATGTGCGAGCGTTGATTGGGTCATATTCCATCCAATCACAGCTCTGCTCTCTCAGTTCAAGAGAGCCTATGTATTTATTTATTTCTCGTTATATGTTCAATATTCTCACTTGTAATTTGGTACATATTAGTTTAGCATATATAATAACAACTTGTAAAAAAATATAGTACCATAGGTTTAAAAAATTTAAGACATGTGTTTTTTAAACATATACTCAAATATTCCGATACATTCTGAAGACAAACCCATTAGAGTTTAAGGTTTATAATTATGTCGTTAAAATCTCCTTTTGATCTGTAGATAAATTCATTTTCAAACTATCGTGATATTGCAATTTATAATAATAATTATTAATTTCAAATAATAATATTAATAGTCAGTTATAAATAAAATAATATCTAGTCCACTTTCTCGTATACATCTCATCGTATACATGAGTAAAATATAAATTCACAGTGCACACTTGTCTTCTACTGTACATTGATGATATTGTAAGAATGCTTTAATACAAATTTAGCAAAACTAATAAAATGAAATCATATTATGCTGGTCACTTCATATAAAATGACAAATCCGGAAAAAGATGGTCTTTACCGTATATTAACAAATTTCCATTTACAGGTAAAGCTCGTACAACGGATAGTACATGTACCGGAAAAGTGTCCATTATGCCAAGTAATAGACGCTATGCGCGACTGAGGTTTTACTGTAGTTTGGGATTTAAACTATGAAAGTTTTCTTAACCAACATTTCTATGAAATGTTAATGAAGGTAAACAACCTCAAATGGTTATTAAATGAAAGTTTTAATGAATTATATAACTTACTTAAATAAATGTACGAATTAATAACATAGGTATATCTGTAACTATTCTCTAATAGAGAATAGTTACACCTTTTTAATCTTAGTAGAACTTTTCTAATCAAAAGAAAGGTGAAGGAAAAAGAGTTAGTAAAAAAAAGCTGAAAATATGAAAAACAATACATTTGAATGGTGATTGTTATTTTGTAAATTTTAATACCTCTAAATATAATAAATTATTGACTAGATACCTACTTGGTAGAAGGATAAAATATTTGTTAAACCTTATAATTCAAAAAGGTCGTTGTAGAAAGCTGTATGTCTGGTAGAACGGACATTTTTTGTCCTATGTAGGGGGAGTCCGTTTGAAGTTCGTCCACTGCAGGAGCTATATCTGTATTATGAATCTAATTTATTTTATGTTATTCAATCTCAGACTATTATAATATATAACCTTGTGCTTAATATTTTCGAGAATATAGTAAATATGAATTCTTTAAAAGTAGAACTCTAACAATGTTTCTTTTATTAAATGCCTAAGATCCACAATTTGAAATTAAAAAACAGCAAACTACAGACATTTTAATCTGCTGAAGCTCTAGAAGGAATATCTCCTGGCACTCGAATGATTGCGAATTCCTTTCTTTTTTCTTAGAGTCTTCCAACGTGAATTGATAACAGAAATATTTAGGTACAGTATTGGGAAAAATGGGATTCATTGCTTTCGAATCAATGATAAAATTTACAAATAAATTATAACTAGTATGTGAGTGAAATATGTTCATATTCGCAAACAATTATTTATCTCTCTTCGTGTTCTCAATGAAATGGAGTGATGCGAATATAATAGTATAGAAATGCCCGAATATATCAAAATCAAAATACATAATTCATTCGATAAGGCTTAATTTAATTAATTAATCAATAATCATGGGCTTCAATTCACATCAAACCTACAGAGGCACGCAACTGTTGATGTAGTATCTCCTGTCAGGCTAATTGTTAAATTGCTCCAAGTCGTCAAATCTGCGATGATTTTTTTTTTCAAAAGTAGCGAGGCTTGTAGGCTTATAGTATTCATCACACCAAAAAGTCCATATCATTTTACTTTTTTCTTGATCAAATAAATAGTAAGACATCTGCTGGTTTTTGATTTCATTGTTCTGTAATGCCGTACCTGCATCCGTATCATTTGCATATTGTACAGCTATTTTATAATTATTTTTTAAAATATATTTTATCTGCTACTTCTATAGTCATAAATATGTAGTATATTTTTTAAAATTATATATAGCATTTTTATTCCTTACTTTTCCAACACTATTCTTATAAAGTATTCAATATATATTAAAGAAAAATCAATTTAAAAAAAAAATACTAAAGAGTGTCCGCGTGCACAAAAATAGTGGTACATGATGCATGTTGTGCAAGCTAACTGTGTACCATATTTGGCGCATGGTGCGGTTAATGGGTTAGGGTAGAATTTTGACAATTTCCCGATTATAAATAACATATTCCATAAAGAAATTGAATTATAATCATAGAAAAACAAAAGATGCGTTGCAAACCATTTTTCAGTTTGTTTCTTTTCATGACAGAGTGTGCGATATCCGAGGTATTTTAAAAATGCACTCATTTGAAAAGGATCTGGTCTTTTCTATCGAATTCCTTATAAATATTTGTTCTATTACGCAGATAGATGGTACGAATTCCAATATTTTAATGGACTCGAAACAATGCGACTCAATTTAATATGAGAAGCTTTATTTTATTTAGTGACAGACAACACGACCTATTCAAAGATGAATTACAAGATAATGTTCACTATTTCGATATAAGTTGTACTTTAATAGTATAAAAATGATTTTTTCCTCAAAGAAAATATAATCATTGGCAATGTCAAAAGACATTTCAAATCCACCAAAATCATTCTTGATGTCAAAATAATTATTCACCTCAATCAATGAATAATGTAAATCACTAATGACAATCAGCTACTACCCAAGTCAATCACTGATTAGAATCTCATTTTTCCATCCTTCTGCCCTCTTCTTCTTCTTTTTCCCCTGCTATTTCTTTCAACCCCTCTTCCTCTTCCTCCACTCTTCCACTTCTCTTCTCCCCGCTTCTCCACCCCTTCACGTGTTCACTAATCTAATTCGTAACTCCATGATCGTCTGATTTACCAATCTGACCAGACAATCTGATTCTGATTTTCATTTCCTTCTCATCACAAACCGAAACACTCGGATTGATTGCAGTGCAGACCAGGTGTTATTGAGAAACTAATTGGTATAAATTGTGATACTTTGAATGAATCACAGTTGTAGGAATCAGTAAAATTGAAGAAGAAAATATTGATGGATAAGGGTATACTGTACACAGGACTTACATCCACTTTATATTAGTTTGGAATAGTTTAACATTGACTTACATGCGCATATTGGTTCAGCTTGAACTAACTTTGACATGCATATATTAAAGGAGAAATGGTTATTACAGATTCTCATCTATTCAAACGATAGCATCATTTGATTTGATCTTACAAATTAAACTAGTAGTTATTGTGTATTATTACACCCCATTTTGTCTATTAATCTAAAGAGTATATTGCTCATTATGGGGTAGCCATTAAAATATGTACATACTTACATACTTGAACTGATAAACAATAGACCATCACTGTTTAAAAAATTGATAACCATACATCAACGTAATCAATTTTTTATAAATTTGTTTGTGTCTACAACATCTCCAACAGTTGTTTTTTCAAAGCATTCAGATCCTGAGTCAAGAGAAGCCACATTGAACTTTGTAGATGAGGGCTATCGAATCTACAGAGGGACAGGTCAACTTACAGGCTTTGACTGCAGAGTAATGGAGTACATCTGCCTAATGGAGTGCTAACAAATGACACTTCACATTGCTATGCTTTAGTTTGTTGTAATAGATGCAAAGTGATACGAAACAGATTCCTGCACATTCAATCCTCTAAAAGAGACTAGCATAACGATAGCTCGATAAATTGTTTCAAAGAACTCACTTAAATCTGAAGAAGTGAGTAGAATTTCTGATTTATTGGTCTTTACTCACTCACAAATCATATGCGAAATTACTGGAAAGTGAGCTCTGTTATTTTCGATTAAAATATATGAAAATAGTTGAATATTTGTAAATTGTGTTTTCATGTCTTGTATTCACATTTATATAATTTTGAATTCTAATATATATGATAACAGAGCTAGATAACTAAAGTGAAGTTTCTAATAATTTTCAATCAGAAATTTCAAGA
Source organism: Caprella mutica (assembly GCA_947561585.1). Lineage (NCBI taxonomy): Eukaryota > Metazoa > Arthropoda > Malacostraca > Amphipoda > Caprellidae > Caprella > Caprella mutica. The sequence goes on along the minus strand of CANNZV010002293.1, from coordinate 135,649 downwards.
TATGTTCAGTGTTCACATAACCAATCAATTTTCATGTAAAAATTTAATGAACAATGTACCTTCAATATAATATTGTCTCTCCATTTTGGTCAATTATCAATTGAAATATGTGTGAACAATCCATTGTAAACTATTAACAATATTTGTACGCAAACCAATCATTCTCTGGTACAATTCGAATTAGTAAACACTGAATTGTTTTTGTTCAATTTACACGTATCCTCACTACTCGAGACGTGGAGATCATCAAACATCACAAACATTATCTTTAAACTTACTAGGAATATTAGTAAATAAATTAGGTCTAGAATATCGTTTGCTCTGATTTCACTCGAATGAAAATCGGATTGAGTTGAATGCTGTTAGATTTTGTTTATTTACTTTACTCTCGAAAGGAAGAACAGAAAATGGAGCTGAGTTTGCCTGGACATTAATTTGCAATAAATCATAACCATTTCTCTTTGGTTAATATTTATTATTTTTCATTTTAGCATGTCCTTAAATCAATTAGTTAACTTGGGATAGAAAATAATGTTCTTGGGATAGGGAATTTAAAAAAAATTGAAAATCTATTAGAAAGAGTGTTTGAATATTTTTTGAAATTGAATATATCAGGGAAATTGAATATCTCACTGTTCAAACAAATCGTTAATTTTATTTTAAGGTTTCATTCCATTTTCATTTAATTTAAAGTTTTTAATTTGTTTCTTCTCAGCATGCTTCAGAATATTTCCGCAGAATATTTCGCTTTGTGTAATTAGTTCTAAAAAGTATATTTTAATTCAAAGTTAAGTTTATTTAAGTAAACATTGCGGCAACAGATCAAAACTCCGGAACTCACTTTTAGTGAAGAAATGTTTAATTAATATATTTTTCTATTCATTTTTCACCAGTGAATATTTATTTTGAACTATGAAGTTAACATGATTGTGAGCTTGTGTTGTGTATCGGCTAATAAATGATATTCACAATTATTTAAGGTCTATAAGTTTTTCTTTGAAATTAGGCTTCCTGCGAAAACTGAAATCCCGTATATTTTCAGCTCTCTTGTATTCTTGCCTGTATGTATACCCGGCGGGAAAGTTAAGGTGGGCGCACTGAAAAGAGATCCCTATAGGTTACTTCTATGGCCCCAACATAACTTTATCTTTGTTAACAACTATCACTAAAGTTACTTTAAAGTTACTGAACAAGCCCCTTTATAAATTCCAAACATAGAAGTTGGATCTTATCGGGCAAATATATGATTATTTGATGAAACATCATGTGATAAAAAGAGAATATATGATCCTTGTATTACTTCAAACAAGCCCGTTATTAGCAGTTTCTTTACATTATTAACTATATTTTCGAAATCAATTTAGTTTACTTTTATTTGTTGTGCGAAGTAAACAGAAGTTCATCTTCTCTCAGATATTACAAAAGGCTTACTACTCCAAAAATGCCTCCCAAATACCAATGTTTTTCGATGAAATTGAAAATTCTCCGAAAAGTTCGGAATTCCTGATTATATTTGATAGCCAATAGAGTTTGTATATTCAAGAAAATCCACCATGGAGCTCCGTATTAAACTTGCAGTGAATTGATATTTTCATTGGGCTTAACTAGGTTTGTATATTCAAAAAAATAATTATAATTAAATATATCACATAAATGTTTATTGATAGCTCACCGCTAATTTATTTCTTGATTTTGGTGCCTTTTAATTTTAACCAATAAACTTATACTCATGAAATAACTAACTAACAAGTACAGCAAGCCATGCTTCAATCCATGGACATGGTAAAGATTCACTTGTTGTGTACGTTCTATTTAGAAACAACAATGGATCTCTTCAGCAACTTCTCCTCTATTGACTTTGGCATAGAAAGTATTCAGTACTTTCCCCTTGTCTGCAACAGACGAGATATTCTGAAACTTATCTCAAAGTAGCTCAGGAACATCTTCAAAGCTGCTCAGGAACACAATAATGAAACCAGTTCTTCATTGGAAGGATTTACCAAAATTACAAAAAAATTATATTAATAGACTTGTTCTTTCTCTACATATTCATAAAACTATACAATGCAACATATGAGTTATAACTGGTCAATCTAAATTATTATTACAACAAATAAATTTCACATCTTCTCTCAGTTTCATTATTAGTCATTCCTAAAGTCCATACTATACTAGCAGTTTTACCGCCGCATTTAAACTGCCCAGTTTCCGCATCCTCAATTAATCATAGTTAAATTAATAGAAGGCGGTAGTATAACGCTAGTATATAGTGTGGGCCTAAGGCAAAGTCTCTTCACTTTACTCATCCCTCCATAATCCTTTGGCACAGAATTCAATAACTGTTATGAGCAAACAAAGTAAACACTATGCGCCAAAATATCGCAACTGAGAGGCAGTTAGGGAACTAGAAACAGAAGAAACTGTAACATACTAAACTGAAGAAATTGTAACATGCTAAACTGAAGAAATTGTAACATACTAAACTGAAGAAATTGTAACATACTAAACTAAAGAAATTGTAACATACTAAATTGAAGAAATTGTAACATACTAAACTGAAGAAACTGTAACATACTAAACTGAACAAACTGTAACATACCAAACTGAAGAAATTGTAACATACTAAACTGAAGAAATTGTAACATACTAAACTGAAGAAATTGTAACATACTAAACTGAAGAAATTGTAACATACTAAACTGAAGAAATTGTAACATACTAAACTGAAGAAATTGTAACATACTAAACTGAAGAAATTGTAACATACTAAATTGAAGAAATTGTAACATACTAAACTGAAGAAACTGTAACATACTAAACTGAACAAACTGTAACATACCAAACTGAAGAAATTGTAACATACTAAACTGAAGAAATTGTAACATACTAAACTCAAGAAATTGTTACATACTAAACTGAAGAAATTGTAACATACTAAACTGAAGAAATTGTAACATACTAAACTGAAGAAATTGTAACATACTAAACTGAAGAAACTGTAACATACTAAACTGAAGAAATTGTAACATAGTAAACTGAAGAAATTGTAACATACTAAACTGAAGAAATTGTAACAAACTAAACTGAAGAAATTGTAACATACTAAACTGAAGAAATTGTAACATACTAAACTGAAGAAATTGTAACATACTAAATTGAAGAAATTGTAACATACTAAACTGAAGAAATTGTAACATACTAAACTGAAGAAATTGTAACAAACTAAACTGAAGAAATTGTAACATACTAAACTGAAGAAATTGTAACATACTAAACTGAAGAAACTGTAACATACTAAACTGAAGAAATTGTAACATACTAAACTGAAGAAATTGTAACATACTAAATTGAAGAAATTGTAACATATTAAACTGAAGAAATTATAACATACTAAACTGAAGAAATTGTAACATACTAAACTGAAGAAATTGTAACATACCAAACTGAAGAAATTCTAACAAACTAAACTGAAGAAACTGTAACATACTAAACTGAAGAAATTGTAACATACTAAACTGAAGAAATTGTAACACCTCTTTTATCTAATTACTACACATTATTATCTACTTATCTAAAATAAAATTATTTCATCAAGTTTCATGGGAAATTTTAGTAAATTTAGAGTATTTTATAGTAAATATTAAATCACATAAGATTATTAATGTTTCATTCATTACAGATAATTAAAAAAATCCTTTAAATCGTCATTGATATCAAATACATTTAATTAGATAAAAAGTTAAATTAACAATGATTAATTGTGAAGATAAATTATTTAATTTAAAATTTGATATGGTATTATTTTTCATTGTATAAAATTTGAATTGAAGTAGATTTGAATATTAAAACATTGCTCATGAATATATAAATTTCGAGTTGGTCACTCAAATATGGTTAAAATTTTATTCCATTAAGTATTCATTATTAAATTGAGAATAAGATGCTACCAATTCATTTGTATAATATTGATTTATAATAATATATTATTGATTATTTTTCTTTAAAAAAATCATTCTATTATTATTATCATCATTTATTCCCTAAAAGGAATATTTTCATAATGATAAAACTGAAAAGAAAAAATCGATGTAATGAACACATCGTTCAAATTTCCCCCTAAAAATACCGCCAGAGTTCTATTTTAATGGTTAAAATGAATGGAAGAGGAATGGCTCCTTATATTCAATATTTTACAGAGGAAATAACATAAGGAAATCTTGAGATTCTCTTTGAGGTTTATTTGCATTATACTCTAAAGAACGAGGAGAGTTTTACTGGAGTTTGACAACAAAAACGATACTTAATTTCCTTGCAGAAAAATAGGTGAACTGAATGAGTTAATTAAATTATTGGAGTAGTACTTCTTAATTATATTAATGACTTTAACAGTGAAAGATGTTTGTTTGTAGCAATAAATATTAGTAACATTTTTTTGGCAAATACAGGCAACTCTAAATGAATGAATGCCATGTCATACATTATGTGCAAGATGCTGTTTCTAATTTGTATATTCAATAATAATATCAATCCCAATGGACTCATACATTTTCTGTTTCACTTATTATCAAATTGTTTGCATATTACAATTTTAAATAATTGTTATATCGTATTACAATTTTCCTTTCAATTCACATCACTAATATGTTAAGGCTATTTCTATATCAACGATGTACTAAGCGAAGACATTAAGCTGTAACTTACTTCCACCTTCCGTTGTTTTAAGAAATCTATAATTGTGAGTAGATTTAATATTTTACAATATATTCTTTCGGTTCATAATATGGGTACAAATGATATACATACATTTGAAAGTTTTATTCTTCCTCATTTACAGGTCAAGTGATTAATTTAAATATACAGCTAAATGACAGTGCGTGCAGCTCGTAATATGCACATTGTTCATTGATGTATTGATACGAAAAATTAATTATATACTGCAATTCACAAATAATTCTTTGAATTAAAATTATGACTCGATGATTCCAATTACTTCGATGACTGCAATATATAACAATTGCAATTCTCTCTGCTTTGAAAATGCAATAGTAATGATATTATCAGATTGTAATTGAAGAATTTAATTGGCACTTTTTACTGAGAGGGAATTAATTACATTGGCAAGTAATGTGTAATATCTTTCTACAATAAATACGAATATTATTGGAATTGTATGGAAAAGAGGGGCAATGAATTAGGAAAATTGTATGGAAATTGTAACCGAAGAATATATTTGTATATCCCAGTTTAGTTTCATATTAATTATCATTAAACAATTTAATTAAATTGAAAAGTATTTCTCCATCTTTTATTTCTCAGTTTTATTTTATACGTCCATAAATTATTAACGTTTAGTTAACTCCCCTCACTGTGATTTTCTTTCTTATAGGTTCATTCAAATTTTGACATTATGTATGTTAGATTATATAACATAGTAACATAGAATTAAATTATCTATTTCGTTAGAAAAAAACAAATAATATACCATCATTCACTCAATGGAAAATTAATATTATTTTCTCTACGAAAACACGACTCTTATATAATATTTGACTTTGTTATTCTGTTCCTTTCATCCGAAATATGAAAATTTCTCGATATATTTGATTACAATAACTTATTATTCTGTTTTATCAAAAAAAGGTTATAACTATATAAATAATATTTTATAAAAGTTAAATAAATTATACTGTTATTTATGTGCATATTTTAATCATGATTAAATTAAAATATTCAATATATTCAGATGAGTTCATACTCCTCGTTCAAAATCGACCTCAATTCAAAATAATAAATACTATGGAAAAAAAACATATCCAAAATATTATCTGTACTACAGGCTACTATCAGATGAAATATTCATGGTTCTCAATCCATGGGTGTTTAGTATTATTTTAATAATTGTTAGATATTGTGAAATATTATTGAGAAATAGATTCACAATAGATATTGTGAAATAAATTGAAATCAAATTTACAATTAGTTAATAATATATTCAGGTTTAGAACAAAAACATTAGCTATTTTCTTATAATAAAATATCCAATTATTTAAACTTTTAAAAATTCATTAGTTTCAATTTATGCTAATGAGTAAAAACTGCAATTTTAACACTATCTGTATCAATTAAAAAGAATAAACCAAATAACGAATGATTTTCTATCATCTCGATAAGAAATCTTGTCAGAAATTAAAGAGATTCACGGAGAGTTGTTCATCTTAAATGAATTCCCAGGGTAGAACATCCAAACAATTATTGGGGATATTGACCAGTAAATTGCATCACACTTTGGCATGCGATCTAAATTTGACTTGGAAATAATTTATTTGAGATATTATATTGTGCTATTTTAATATAATGCAATTGATATATCCATATAGAAAAGGAAATATATTATTTATTTTTTAAGTAAAAGTATGAATATTGTGTAAATTCTACTATACAAATTATAGTATATATTATGTTTGTGTTTACTTAACATTGTGTATGCAATTTGTTTTAACTAATTACAATTGAACTGTATTCAACTAATACAAATATCAATAATTAATATTTAGAACATTATTACTCATAAAAATGAATATTATCATATTTACAAAAAACAATTAATGTAACAGAGAGAGGTATCAAACATTTAATAACACTCTCTCTCTTAACTATAATGAAATCGTGAAATTTTATAATATTCAAAAGATATTCATAAATAATGAGTAGTGGAAATTCTGCAAGGTATGTTCTAATTGAAAAAATAACAGTGCATTATCGCGAATAAAAAAAATGCTTATTTTCACAATACTCAGAAGTCCAAATTCAAAGGCGAGAACGACACTGCAATCATCCCATTAGGGGAATAATGAATAAAAAAGAACATAATGAAATAAACTTGAATAACAAAGTTAATGAATAAATTCTTTCTCTTTCATAAGCGGAAATGAAAAGATATCTACTAATCGTAAGAAAAGTTGAACTTGGTTATGATTTCGATCTAAAATATTATTTCATTTGTTATCCTTGTTAACTTTAATATGTTACGTATTAGGTGTTCATCACAAATCATGGACCACTGGGTTATATCGCTTTGAAAAACTTCAATATAAAATATATAAAATTATGTGTATGAATAAACAAATATTTGCAAAGATCATATTAGATTCATGCCATATGGGAATGTCTTCGCTACGCTGCTAAATAAGACGATTCAACAAAAGCCAAAACCCGTATGATTGACCAATCACAATTGTTAAGTTATTTTAAAGAAAAACAACGAGATGAAGTTTCACCTCCATCAGATACCAAAATATGAGAGATTTTCTCGAACTTATTTAGGAAATAGACACTAAATGGTGTGTGCAATCTACGGATGTTTCACTCCCATCAGATACCAGCAGTAACATCAGTTAATTAGAGATGTTCCTGAGCAACTTTGAGATAAGTTTCAAAATATCTCGTCTGTTGCAGACAAGAGGAAAGTACTGAATACTTTCTATGCCAAAGTCAATAGAGGAGAAGTTGCTGAAGAGATCCATTGTTGTACCTACAGTGAACTTAGTAAGATGCTATAACGTGTGATGAATGACGAAAAAGGTTACCTGCAAATTGATTATTCACATATAAAAAGTTTCAGATATAGCTAGAATTAAAAAGTTTGCAAAATTGCGAATATCCAAAGGATAATTTGCTGAATTTCGGAACATCGAATAGGTATTACAGTATACTGAAGGAAAAAATTGGGGATAGTTTACAGAATAGAAATATTGTGTATGATCGCATTGTAAAAATGATATATATTATAAATCAAGGGGATCATGATTGATAGATGATAATAATGAATATTGTGCTTGAAACTGAAATTTTTAACCTGTAATTGAGGCAATTCAAATTTACAAAATTAATGGGGACGAAGTCTGGAAAAAGTTATCATATTTTTTATAACAGAAATGATAGTATTAATGAAAAGGTTTGAATTAAATACACATAATAAGAAAATTGCATGCATGTTAATTTTCATGTAAGATAAGTATCATTAGTGTGAGCAATCAATGAAATATTAATTTCTATGTATATATTGATAATGAAACTTATTCATTCTTAGTCGCAACAATCCACAAGATATGATAACAAGTTAACCTCATAATTTATAATGTGAATTATTGATTACAGTACAGAAACTGCTGGCTCTAAATTTATCTGCAATTATATTAAAAGGCTAAACTTACTCTTGATCAAAGTACAGAAATTCGAAGGCATAATTCGCAGCGGAATCCTTTTCACTTTTTTCTGCCTGTTCAGTCTGAAAAAACTGAAAAAGTAGCTTGAAGGGATAAACTAATGTTGGACATTCACTGAAATATTGTGAATACCAGTTCATAAAGATGAACATCAAAGCTTTGTAAGAAAGAATGGAGTGATAGGACGTGACATTTGTTGAGGATTGAATAAATATTACAAAATCAACACATAAAAATTAAGAGAGTAAAATGAATAATTCATTTGGTAGTCACTATTAGAGGAATATGATATGAATATATTAGTTATTAAATGGACAATGTTATATACATTTCAAATAAGTAAATTTCCATCAGAGATCGAAACTGTTGTGTAGGTAATGAAACCTTCAATTCAAATTTAGTTGACCGATTTCTTCTTAAGCGAAAATAAGAAATGGAATCGAAGAAGTATCTATTGCTCCATGGCTGTCAAATAAAATATATAGAACACTACTTTGATAGTAACTTAAAAGATTAGTATTTTACAATACCGAATTTAATCTAATGTTCGAATTAAACTGAGATAATGCAGTTAAAACTGTTTGTATAAAAGATACTTTCTCCTTCAAGTCTTCAATTATAATTAATTTATTAGCAGATTTGAAACTAATTATCTCCTATTATGAAAGCTTCCTTTATTATTAAGTGATTTTGTTAAAAAAAACTATTCGTTATAATTACAAGATAATACGATTTAGTTAGCAAATTTCAATTCAATCAATCCTATGAAATATTAAAATAATCAACGAGCATTACAAATACAGAATTTGAACGACATCACAATGAATATCTCCTCATTCGACATCAAATACACCTAGTTTCGATTCACTTAGATGTCATAAAAACTTAATTTTACAAATAGAGACATACGGATCATTCTAAAGGATGAATGGTACTAAATTATATCTACGGACCATTTCCTTAGTATATAAATGATAAGATCAAAAGTGGAATATTGCGAATATTTTCTTTTGCATTATGAATGGTTTGACTGAAAACTAATAATTAAAGTTATTAATTGATATATTATAACGTATCTATAATCATTATATTGTACTCTATTTTATTCACAAAAGTTCTTCTCGGGAAATCGGTAATGATGTGAATATAGTTATGTAGAAATTAATCAATAATTCTAAATAGTATGCTAAAATTAAATTATACAGAAACATTTTCAATAAGTTGTGTGACACGCTTCAATAATCTCAATCTATGAAATACACTAGTTATGATGTTATTCAATAGACTGGAAAACTATTCATTTTATTGATAGTAGAGTAAGTTGTTTTCAACATCAGAATATCCACGTACGTCTGACCCACCTCCTTCTGTCTTGTGACGTCCCTTTAACTCTATCAAGGATGTCATTTGCAGCTGACAATTCGTAAGAGGTTTTCCCCACAATTTGAATTCGACAGTTTTGTTTTCGACTCTGTCGAGATAAATGTTATTCGACATGGAGACTTTATTTTGGTTTGAGAATTGTTTGATGTGCCTTTAGGTAATTAATGTTTGAAACTCAAAGGACAAACATAAATATAATTAAAATTGGAACATTAAATTGAAAATGTTTAGGTTTAAACATTTATTATTATATAGAGCAGCACTTCAGAACAATATTTGGTCAATGTGAACTGAATTAATAGTTAAATAGAGATTATTAAATAAATTGCGGGTTATAATCATTGTAAGTCAGATGGCTCTGAATTGGTCTAATTTTTAGTTAGCATTAATCAATTGCATGAAGTTATGTATATGTATGTATGTATGTAGCTAAAAGTCATTGGTATTTAGTTACAGTGACAAAATTAAAGAAAATCAAGCATTGATCTAAAAAACAAAACAAATAAAAAAATGTCCTACCAGTTTAGACTCACAGACGGGCCAAAACTATTACGCAAATTATGCTTTGAGAAAATCCAATTCAAATAAATACGAAATACTTTTTTCCCCAACTTATATTCACTTTACAATATCATTGTTGTTCCGTTCTAAAATGGATGAAAAAATATTAGTACAAATTATCACTTCAGGAGGGATATTTTAATTCAAATTATAAAAGAAAATAGTGTATATTATATTTGTGCGTTTCGCGAAGTAAATAAATCTCTTAGCAACATTAAGATCAGACCGTTACTTCTGAATTAGTCAATAAAATTTATTTATCTCTCTGTTTTCAGGAACTGAAACCGGCATAAATTTGAGACATGTGAAATAGAATAAACAGAAAGTGGGAAAGATAGTCTAAATAGTTTTATATTGACTCACAGATTTATACAGAATAGTTAATAATGATTTAGGTAAGGATTACCCAACCAATCAAAATTAATGGGAACCATGTGGGTACTAGGTTCACAAATCACATTTGTACTGTGTGGTTTTTTGCCAAATGGGCCAACATGGTGACAGCTGGGATGAAGCCTGTTATGTTGAAACCATCTTGGCAAAGGATGTTGCCGAGGAGATAGTTTAATAAAGAAAAATAGTTTAACATCAATATATCAATATTTTATTAATTTCGACTGATTAAATCCTCCCTATTCCAGGATATAATCTTTCCAATACGTTAATCTAGTTTCAGCCATATATACGTTAATACTCTATACGTAAATCAGGTTTTGCCTATATGACAATTCAATGGGATGGATTCTCCACATTGAACCGAACTTCTACCAAGGTAACATTCCATGAGAATGAAAAACCACAGCAACCCCATGTACCCCATGTAATTTCTAGATTACTTTTCAGTCTGCCATCTCTTTCCATCTAACCATCTAGTACCCCATTATTTGATTTTTTGTAAATTAATAGCTTTTATCATATTAATGTACTGGGCCAAATTTTATTTACCCATGAGCGATATGAATAGTGTTATTATATTGAATGAATTTGGTTTGTCGAGATTAAACTCCTCAGTCAGATTAAACTCAGTTCTAAATAAGTGTATGGTTTAATTCCCACATGTTAAAGGATGAACTCACTCAACATGAAGATAATCTCTGGTAATTTGGAGACTGAGATACTTTGGAACAGACCTTATTTTGCACGCAACCTGATGCTGATGCATTTAATGAGTCAAATGAAGTCATTGCATCGATACTCTGCAGCCGTGAGAAGGAGATGGAAAGAGAAAAAGAAATGAAGAGGGATTGAGATGAAGAAGAAGATTATAAATCAAAAATATTCAAATAAAGAAGCAGTAAGTACGAAGAACGATTTTCTCATTATTATCAATTATCATAATGGAAGATTTTATTATCATTAAGTTCACCTGAAAGTACAAAATAAATCACCGAAATATTGTCTAAGAATAATAGAAGAAATAGTCAAATAAGGCATTACTTTTCTGACAGGAGAATAAAGTTTTATATTTCCTATACAATCAATATTTTTTATAAGTAATTGGAATAATATACAATAATATACATAATATACATAGTAATATTCAATCTGTAAAATTATCTTCATTAAAAGAATATCGAAATAAACCTGTGAGCATTATAAAAGAATTTTTTTTTTTTTTTAAAAAGGCCCCCTGCCAGAAGAAGCAAACCTCCTTTAAATAATTTTAAAAAAAGCAATTATCTTTATTAAGACAATGAACATTAAAAAAATGAAAGATAAGCTTCTCTGCTCTACGACCATGGCTCCGACCATCGCCAATGGTAGTGGCCTCCAACCGACTGTGAGGTGCCTATAGCAGGTCACAGGGCAACACCCAAACTGCGGTCATCATACTTCTCCTTGACTGACGTCAGGATACTGAAAGCATTGCCCCTCTGAACTGCCAAACCAACTCTCTGCTCTAACCAAAAGGTCTCTCTCACATCATCAGTGACGTCGGTAATGCGACGGCCGATTTCAGTAAGGAGTGCGCCTGTCGTTTCACCATAGCTACCTGCCGTTTCCACCGCTATGGGTTCGAACCGATATCGAATGCCAAGAGCCGCATATTTGTGTCGCTTCCTCCCCTCCGCCTCCTTGGCTGCGCTACCAGGTGACAATGCCGAGTCGATCAAGTGAGACGCCGCGTAAGTGTCTACACATGTTGCATCCCAACAAAGACACCTCCCATCTGTAAAAGAGAAGACTGAGATACCATCAGGCCGCTTACCATCACCCCTATCAACCCCCAGAGGCTCAAGCACTGAAGGGATACCAGCCGAAATCAAAGCTCTCCTAATAACATCATTCAGGGCTGCATGTCTCGGATGGCGTCCAGCACTGTAGCGACATGATAGACCGTGAAGTCCCCTTGAATCCACCCTCTGGCCGCATCGGCACACGTGTGGCTCACAGATGTCCGCACCAACACGTAGCGCAATCGCAACCCGAAAAGACTCTGCGTCGAGTAGCGTTCCAAGTGTAGGAACTGGAAGCGCATGTAACCAAAGTCCGCTCTCTCTACATGCAGATGCCAGCAGACGTGCCCTAGACAATTGATCAGCCTCCTCGAGCAGTCTGGCCACAGTGGCTACCGACTTAGGGTCATCCCATGACCTCTGCCGACTCTCATTAGCTCCCTCAGCTAAGGCTAAACCCTCACTTTGCCATTTCTCCACTGCTGCTCCAAGCTCTCGGTCATCATCAATCTGTGTTCTGCACAGAATGGATCTAACCAAATCCTCGGTAGCATGAAGGGAAGAAATGAATGCGGGTAGCGCAATGTCCTTAGACATCCTGATTCCTAACCCCCCAAACCGTACGGGCAACGATGCCTGCACAAGTGAGTCTCCCTCAATCTTAACGTTGGTAACGTTGGTAAAGAATTTTATTACAAAATAATAGAATTTTATTACAAAATAATACCGCCAAATAATAATAATGCTCATATAGTATTATCATTATTTTCAAAATGATTTATCTTAATATTTTAGAAAACAAAGTATACAGATATTCACTGTCCTAACATGAAGTTTCTGCCCAACTTATCCCTTAACAAAAAATAACTGCATCGCGTGGATGTTCACTTCATTTTTACGAATAATGAATATTTTTTTATTATAGCAAATCTTCTTTATATAATTAGAAATAATTTGCAGACTTAGACATTAAATATTTTGAGCAGAAGAGAGATGGGGAGAAGAGTGCAAAAGAGTTTAATTGATAATAATTATTTACTTTTTGTTCCAGTAATTAGCTGCTATATATCGCTAAATTATTGTTCAATTTTACTAGATTATTGAAATTTACTGAATTTTAGATTTTACTAAATTACAAAAAAATTCTGAATACAAAATTTCACTAAATTACTGAATTGTAATAAATACCAAAATTCACTTAATTTTTAAATTTCACTTAATTGTAAAATTTCATCAAATAACTGAATTTTAATATAGGGTTAAATAAAACTTATATTTAAGGATATGTGAGACTGAGAGATAAAGGGTATACAAATTTAACAAGAAAATATTCTCCTTTAGTTAAATATATAGACTCGTTTTACAATAGTATGACTTTTGTAGCAGCGCAGTTTCTACGCAGTTTCTACGAAAAAATATTATTCAGAATTTCTGAAGTGTTTCTGAAGTGTTACAGGCAATAAATCACGTTGCAGTCTCGTAAACAATATTTTTCTCATCGGGAAAATGTGAACATGTACTACTTTGTTCACTAGATGATGGGAAATCTTTCATTAAGTATCAACACTTACAGCTCCTGAGCGAGCAATGAGGGGGTTTCGATGTCACTTCATCCCAAGGTATTCATTGACTGCTCTGATGATGAGTTTTCGACTCACAATGCGTCTTTTAGCCAGTTTGACATCGACGGATTTGGTCAATCTTCAACGATTTTTCTTTTCTGCAACCAAATTTGGTTCTCTTTCGATCCACTTTATGGCTGTGGCTACTTATTTAATTTTTACCCGCGACATAAAATTTGGCCACAAAGCTGTCTTCTTTTCGCAGCCAGTGTTCTAATTAATGTACGAATGAAAATTCTCAGCGAGTCTCATATTGCATATGGCTATTCCTCGCGCTAACTCTGTCATGATTAACAATAATATCTTAATTTTATTATACTATTCTTCATAATATGATTTTGATATAGTATATCAATAATATTAATAACTATAAATATAATTCAGTTAAAGTAAATTTGGAAAACGATTGGAATTCGGTAAAAAAACAATCTACATAATATCTTCACATCATAAGTACAGCAAGTGTGTTCTCCACATCACTGTTATGACATCATAAGTACAGCAAGTGTGTTCTCCACATCACAGTTATGACATCATAAGTACAGCAAGTGTGTTCTCCACATCACTGTTATGACATCATACGTACAGCAAGTGTGTTCTCCACATCACTGTAATGACATCACAAGTACATCAGTGACAGGATTTGACTTCACTCTGTAGGTGAGAAGCTCTGATAGAACTTCAAACCAAACCTATAACTACATCATCTGAAAATGAACACAAATTGATTGGAATGATCCATCTGAAGTGAATATAGTGAATTGGAACACTTTTGGTATATATTTGAAGAGTTTTTTAAAAAGATTTCTATACAATAGAAGATAAAAAATGTGTAAAAAGTTTATAGAAATTATTTGATGATTTGGTTGCAATTAAAATACATTAGATATAAATTGTATTTTTATTTTCAAATTGAATTCCATTTCACACCATTCTTTATATTCGTTGGAAAGATGGCAAAATAATATTAATAAATATGCATGTCTACAGTTGCAACAAGAAATCAAATGGTTTCAGGTTTAAAAGTTTAGCTAGGTTAAAATTATGATATGTTGAATCATGGCTTACTTAATATACACGGCCTGATTTGTTACATTTCTCTTCTTGAAATAGAAGGCTAGACTTTTTATTATACAGTAGTAATTAAGGATCACATATTGACTTGCGTATCATAGATTCCGTCTCAATTGTCTTAAAGTGTGAAAAATGATTTTATTTGCATGATGAAAATTGGAAACAACATCGGATGAATAATTAAAATACAAGCAAATAAAATATTCAAGATTGTCAACAAATGCACTTGTCGGGGATGCTTCACCATTTTCCCAGCTCATAATTGTCGGCCAGTTTTTGGGCTGGGAAGTTT
Organism: Caprella mutica; assembly: GCA_947561585.1. Classification (NCBI taxonomy): domain Eukaryota; kingdom Metazoa; phylum Arthropoda; class Malacostraca; order Amphipoda; family Caprellidae; genus Caprella; species Caprella mutica. The sequence continues at coordinate 120,315 of CANNZV010002293.1, read as the reverse complement.
TTGTTTTCACAATGAATGAAGAAATAAGACGACGCAAACTTTAGAAATAGTGAAAAGTTTACATTGGTGTGTAAAATTAGACACGTACTGCAACGACACTACTGTTTCATCAGCACTCATTCAAGATCTTCTATCGGATGGTTTAACTTCGTTCTAACTGCCAGATTTCAAAGTGATCCCTAAAGCGCAGATATGGTCAGTATTGTCAGATGAGCGTAGGAAGATTTCTGGTGTCAATAAAAGATGTAAATACATCAGATAAGATTTTAAAAATCAAAAGTTTTGTTCAAGAAGGCTTTGGTATTGATGACAATGTGAAGATTAATCAACACAATGATTTAGAGGTTGAGAAATTGATGACAGAATTCAAAGAAACGGTGCTGAATGTCTAGAGGATCTATTAAACTTGAGAAGAAGAAGTATCAGACTATGTTGCAGGGAACATCGTTGTGATAAAGTAGAAATGCGTCGATGAATGATGTTGTTGTGGTAGGTCCTCCAGTAGCTGCCCAAAACTTCTCCCAAATCCATATCCTCTCAAGTGGGAGGTACCGCATCCACAGATGCTCACTGCTTCCCTCCTCATACCCGCAAAACCTACATTGCGCCTTCACCTCCAATTGTACCATACTCCTCCATCTCCTTATGGCAGGGTGGTGTCCTGACCGGAATCTGACCTGGTCTACCTTTCTCTTCTCTAGTCCGATTCTGCTCCCAATTCTCTCTGTCCCCCTCATATTTCCTCCTGGTATCAGCGTCCTGCACCCCTTCTCCCTCAGCCTTCTGTCTATCACTGCTCCTCTTGGTCTTCCGTCCAACTTCACCTGCCCCTGATACATCTCTCCTCCCTCTTACATTCTCGTCCACCAGCTCATTGCCCTGCAGTCCACTATGTCCCAGTACACACACCAGTTTTACCATCCTCATTCAACTCTAAAAAGCTTCCTCCTGATCTGTCTCAGTTCCAGCCCCTCATTATCCTCCTGTAACGCACCCACTAAGGATCTGCTGCCGGTTACCACCGCCGCTCTACTCAAATCCTCATCCAGTAGCCCTCACATCGTTTCGCTCATCGCCTTCCTATCCGTACTAAAACTGATGCACCAGGCACCCGCTGGTACGGCCCACTGGTCAACCGTTACCTCTCTTCTTCTCACCACCATTCCACTCCCACCGCAGCTTTACTCCCTCTCCACTGATTCGTCTGTGTATACCATCAAGTCCAACACCTCTTTAATCTCTCCTCTGGTGAGTCACACCTCCTCGTTTGTGAGTCACACCTCCTCGTTTGTGAGTCACACCTCCAGGGCAAGCCCCCTCCATCATCTTCTCTCCTGCTATTCCATGCCTCCATTCCCTCCATGAACGTCTCAAGCGCTTTCCTACTCATTCGGGCGTTCTCCTACTCCGCATACAGTTCAGCCCTTTCCACCTTCTCCAGGTTAGTTTTGGAGAGCCATGGAGTCCATGATGTACTGGCGTTTTCTACCACGCTTCGCTGTGTCACTGTAAATTTTAATGGCATCCTCTTTCATTCAGCCACAGCTTGTTTCCGCTACCCTGCTCAATAACCAGTTCCTACTCTTCATATTCTCCGTCACCTCATCCACGTGTCTTCCGAAAGTGAGTCTTCTGTCATATGTGACCCCAAGGAACCTCTGGTTGTCATCCCTTCTGAGAAGCTCCTCTCCAATCCTAACTTCCGGTGTCCATCCCGACTCAGATGGGTCTGTGGAGTGGAGGACTCGTACTCCAGGACCTTTGTTTGAAAGGATAATATTTCAAGAAATGACTAAGCTGCAACCTGCAACTTAAACTTTTTTGCTGTCGAGTCACACGTGGTGGTTTGACTCTTGCCTCTGATTAATTTAGAGATGTGTTGAGTAGAGTTAATTCTGAGGACTTTGGGTAGGACCAAAATTTTCTGTGAATCACATCAAAGCGTTAATTCATCTCGAGTGGATAGAATAATAACTAATAATTGTATCAACAAAAAAAGGAAGAGACTTACAGAATCTGCTGTGAAAGATAGAGAGGTGGCCTTCAAGAAAATTATGAGACATATCAATGGCTGATTGTTGAAATCAAAATGACTTAGCTATGTTTCTAATTTTAACTTATAAATAATGTACACCTTACTGTTTCAACTTTAACAATTTTTAGTTTTAATGTTTTAGTTAGGTTAATTGGGAAATCATATAGTTATTAAAATATACATAATTGATAATGTGTTTTAATACCTTAACTAAAGCATTGATTAATACCCTAACTGAAGATTTCAGTAAATGATACACCTTATAATTAAATATAATGAAAAGTCTGGCATTCTGTTTTAAGAAGAGATATGTAACAAATCAGGCCGTGTATATTAAGTAAGCCATGGTTAAATATAATTATGCTACATTCTCTATAGTTGAAAGAATTTCTCAAATCAGTCAATATTTTACAAAAAAATCATAAATAATATAATAAAATGTGTATTAAAAAAATACGAAATAGTGACATATGCATTTATAATTTAATCTATATCCTTTTGGAAGCAGGTATATTATACATACTTTAAAAGATATTGATTTACCTCGAGATAATTGTACATTGTGTTTCTAGCTGCTATAGACTGCGATCCATTATGAACAATAAACGTAATAAAAATTCATAATTAACGTATTATAATGTATGGAAGATACGGCACTAAATTTTTCATGTATGCCAAAGTCAATAGAGGAGAAGTTGCTGAAGAGATCCATTGTTGTTCAACATTGTACTTACGGAGATACAATTACTTGTTAAGGAACGCCTCAGTATTGTAAACCAATAACTTATTAGATCAAAATATGAACATCACTCGTTATATGTAGATGATATAATGACACTCAATATTGGTAATCTGAAATTACTTAATCAACATACGAAATGATAATATTCAGTCGATGGTTTGATAAGTGAATATCTTCAAAATCTTCTCTTCAATTACTGAAAGTAAAGAAGGCATTCGTATTAGTTCTGTAAGTAACTAGTCGATCAGTAAATCAATAGAGTTTTTTTTTATTTATTTTTTTAAATTAATCCCACAAATAAACCAGGTAGTTGTAGTAATTATGAGTAGTTAATATCTATATGTTTAAACAAAACTGAAAATCATAAGTTTTACGCTTTATACCGTTACAGAACAAGATTATTTACTAATAATAAACTGCTGATCTACTATATAAATAAATGGTCTAAGATGTCTATATATAAGCAAACATCATATCATTTGAAATATGATACCATGTTATGATTTCAGTCAGAAGGAAAACAAATTTGACAAACGTAAAAAATGTCCATTAAATGAAAAGCTTGGTCAACATATTCTGGGAATAGACATTAGTTAGAGAAATTATATAAAAACAGATTTTAACAAGCTAAATATAGCTTGTTAAAAACCGATGGTGGAAAACCGATGTAGATGAAAAATATTTACATCAACTGTTATTAGAATATTAATTATAATTTTGAAAAATAGAATCGTATCAGATTTTGGTAATCTATACATTTATACAATTTTGTAATTCAATCGATTCTCAAATATACAAAAGAAAAAGTAATTTTAGATCATAAATAATTAAAAAACAGCGATAGATTTATATTTTATCCATTAAGCAAAAGCCATAAATTAAAATATATCTTAAAATTGTCTGAGTCAAATACCAATTTTTATTCCCTGTGTCTGCTGATCCAATTCTACTTCCCTTTGAATACAGGCCTTAGATCTGCTGTAGCCAGAGCTGCTAGCCAGGGAGAAAGTTATACTGTGAAGACAGGAGAGTAAGAACTACCCACTTGATCTTCTATGGGCCCACTGTAACTTTCTTGTGCTCTGCTTGGAACAATTCAAGTGAATGAATCACATCCTAAAAAAATAATATATTTTTCAATATTCAATATTGAGAAATATTCGAATTGTTATCTCAATAAGTAGATCTATTCCTTTCAAACTTAAAAGTTTATCAAAATACTCCCAATAATTTTTTTGTAGCTTTGAAGGAACTCAGAAAAATTTCATACTCTATCACAATATATCTATTTTACTCTTTTCAGTTAAAACAATTTAAATTTATGAATATTTGTGAGGAATAGCATTCCAAAACATTTTGAGTTTATTTTTAACTCTTTATTTTAAAGTGAATAAATATTATGAATTTGATTGAATGGTCTAAGAAACACCGTAAAATTAGACAGACAATGATATAAATCGATAATTAATATGAACTCAATTCTGTTAACCTTTTCTAACTAGATATCAAGTGAATATTGCATTGAAAAGGATTATCCTCAACCATTTACTTTCCATGGATTAAATATATATCAGAAGTGGCAATATATAGCAGGATATTGTTAGGATTAATAATCCATTACGTATTTGGACTATAATGTTACCTGAAAATGTAAATACAAATAGACTGTGTAGAGTTTATTACAAGAAGACTACATTATTGATAGGTAATAACTTGTAATTTGAAATTTACATAATTAGAATGTGATGAAACAGTTTTATTGAGCATTTTGTTTCCTATTTTTTTTTTCGCCTATATACTTTACCAGACTAATGTATTTTGATAGTGACAATTTCATTTTAAGAAAATAAAATAATGAAGACTAAGAATTAAAGAGTTACAGAATAAATTCCAGCTCATGAGAATACCTATTATTAATGTGTTTTTTAATTACTTTCAAACCATCAGATATGCGACAGTCACAATAATATTTGTAGGCATATAACAATGGAGAATTAATGAATGTGCATTTTCCCCTACAATTTGATGGAAGGAAAAATATATGTTCATTATATAAAATGAATTTACTGAAGATCATGGAAAAGAATCCATTGTGTAGCAATAATATAAAACTGACATTAATTTCACACAATGAATGCTATTGTACACTCTATCATTCTATGTAAAGATTATTTATAATAAAATAATTAAAATTCCCGATCCTATCATTTATAGGGTAAAAAAAATCATTCTTTAATTGATTCATTACTATTTTTTGTCCAATGAAATTCTTTCAATAAATGATTGTATATTGATTCAATAAATACCTTTTAGAGTTTGTGGTATTCAGTTCCATCATGTGGCATTTTCTGCTCTGGTATTCACGTGCAAAGCATTATAAATAATAACATTTCTCATATAAATATGAATTGAAAATACAAGACAATTAACATATAGCTAATATTTAATGAATAAATTATGTAATTAAAATTGTATTAAAGTTCAAATTGCATCAAAAAACACTTTTTCATTCAAATAATATAGCTACTAAGAACCATATTCTTTATACCATGCATTTATATATCGTAAAACTCCATTATTTTATAGCTCCAAAGAGAAACTTGTGAATAAATCACTGGTCTTCCTATTAATTGATTTCCAATTAAAGGCTTCAAGCCAGTACATAATAATTAACGTGAGATATTATCGAACAGGAATTAACTAAAGTAACATCGAGGTCAGCAGTTCAATGGAGTAAATGTGGTAGGTAACTATATATGATAATAGATACTATAGTTAGTAAAGATTTTGTCTATACATTATGCACACTATAATTCATAGTTCTATATTTTTATCATCTAATGCTTTATCAGTGTCGTATCACAACACACATATAATTATATTCAATTTAAAATAACTGGTAACAGAAAGATTATTAATTTTATGGGTTAGGCAATTCTTAAAATGGACCATGGAATACATTTGGAGAAAATAAAACATAAAATTGATATCATTGTCAGTATAAAGGATAATATGTTCAAATCAAGCCTCAAGAAATTTTAAAACAAGGAATAACAATTTATGAATTTCAGCCATGTTTCAATGAGTTTACAAAAGTACTATGAAATTCTTACTTATACTTATCTGACATAAAATAATTCTGGTACTTGCTTTAATTAAGTTATATAATGACAAAATGTAGTTTATGCATTTTTTGAACCTTGACAGTATAGGCTAATGATTAAACATTTTATATTTCATTTTTTAATACTATTTAATGTCAAGCATTAAATAGCATTCTAATTATAGTCGTTTTATTTGTTATATAATTGAAAAGACATTAGTAATAGAAGGCAGATAATTAGTGTCTTCTTACTATCTACTTTCTATTTCACCATTTCCAACTCTATATTAATTAGCAAAGCATCTTCAGCAGCTCCACCATAACGCATATTACCTCCACTCAATTTCTCCATCGTTTCATTGTAACTCACTCAATTAGGGTCAAAATAACTTCAGAAGATTATAATTATAGACGAACTATTTTGTACTTTTTAACCATGCGTCATGTTGAAAGTTTTTCAAATGAATTCATTATCAATTGAGACCATTAAAATTGTTTATACTGAGAATTAAATATAAGGAAATAAGTTGAAAATATATAGCTAATTAGAGTCTAATTTCCTCTCGAATCAAGTTTTCCAATTAAAAAAAAGATTGGTATCGCAATCGTTCGAGTTGTGGAGTAATTCGAAATTTGGAAATGCGTTGAGTCATCAAAAAAATATGAGAGAAAAGAGAATTGGAACCTGGTTGTCCACCACTGATTGCAATAAATGAGAAAATAAATCATCTGTTTTCAAAAATGATCACCTTGTAAATTTATCAGAAACTTAAAATCTCAAATTACAAACGAAATTACATAAACATGCCATTCGAATTTTATTGAAATTACTGTATTTTAAATTTTATACTAATTTATATGTAAGTAAATTTATAATAAACAAATTTATTTCTAAAACAAATAAAATAATATTTTTTCTAATAAAACACCAATTGCACTATTTCCTTTATTTGTTTCAACATAAATTATTTTAATTAGTTATCCTCAGTATTTGAGACTATAATTATGATTTGTTTCAGAGTGATAATCATTAAATAAGATATCAATCCATTCTAAATTCAGACTGAAAAACACAAAGTTATGTTTAGATAAAATTAGTGTTCTGATAAGTTTGAAAACTGCTTTTATTCAAACTGCCTCTAATCATGAATAACAATCACAATCGAGTGAGTAATTTTGTTTAATACGAAACTTGCAACATGACAAATAAAAACATTAAGAATTAAATGACTAGCTTCTACTTTTCAGCAAAATATCGGACATTTTCGTTTGAATTGTTATATAATTTCTACTTATAATTCATTTTTCTTCTAGATTCCTTAATGCAATTTCTATCCCCTAAATTATGTGATTAGTTCTCTATATTGAAATATTAATATTCTTTTTAATATTTGAAATATTAATGTTAGAAATATCAATTTCTATCTTCGTATATCGACCTCCACAAAAAGGGAGATTTTCTGGGGCTTTAAATAACTTGAAACCTACCTTCCAGATTTATCTGGAATTGAAAAATGTTCTTATATATTTCCATAAAAAGAATTGGAATGGAAAAAGAGCGCCAGGAAACCGATAGGAATATTTACTTTTATTACTTCAGTTAACGTAAAAAATACAATAAATGAATAGAATTACAATTCCATCCTCATTATATTCCATATCTGGTGACTAAATCTGTGAAATAATCACTGCCATTTCATTCAATCTAATAGCGTTAAAATAATTCCCATACAACATTAATACTGACCGATAATTCATAACTTACTAAATTCATTTTTAATTTCTATTGAAATTGTTTATAAGTTTTTATTATTAATATATATGCTAACTAAAAGTTTACAGTCACATGATATAAGAAGGTAAATAACTATTTAGTTTTGGTGAGAAATTGGAACATGTCTTGGAAAATTAAAAGTACAAATTTAATGTAAACATTTCTTATAAAACAGTATATCAAAGTTTCGCAATATTCGCTAAATATAATTTTCGGTGCCTTTTATCGACTCAATTTAGGCTATTTTCAGTGAAAAGTTTTATATTGAAACCATACCTAACAAGGCACTTATTTTGTTATTATATTATTATATATTATAACTGTCTTTATATTATACGAATTATTTTGAAGTATTTGAAGAAGTTGTTTTGAAACTTTATCCAATTATTTCTTGTTTTAATATTAGGAGGAATAAAAAGTATGCATGTTCTTTTATCATAAAGATTGATAAGTGGATTAAAGGAAAACATAGTTCAACAAATAACAGTAATAGATAACTAGAATATTACAGTTGCCAAAAACATTATATAGTAAAACTTTAATTATGATTTTTCGGTATTATCATAACCAAAACTTAAAATTGTTTAATAAAGAATCATCAAAGTATTTACATAGAGCCACTTATTGAAATGAGATTAACAATACTGATAATACCTACCAATTACCTGTAGATTCATTTTAACTGTAGGTGATGTAATAAAAGAAATGTACATTAAAACCTATCTGAAAAACTCTTATCGATATTCGATATCTATGAAATGAAGTACTGAAGTGCGTTTCATCATATGCCGTATTCGTCTGCAGACTGTGAAATTAATTTAGGGTTGTGTATAATAATAGAAATATACTTTATCGATAAATTTATACACTAGAAAAGAGTACACATGTAATATATTTGTAGATGAAATAATTGATAATATGAATCGATTGATATATTACTGCTGAATGATTTTGTATTGTTTTTTGAAAGACCATTCATCTTTCACTTTAGAACCAAATATATGTTCTCTAAAAACCTAAATTTGAGTGATCCAAAAGCCTAAATAATATGATTCATTCATAAGCTCGAATATGAATCATCCAGAAGCCTAATATGAGTCATCCCAAATCCTAAATATGAGTCATTTCAAAGCCTAAATATGAGTCATCTTAGAGTACTTTGTATCGCTTTAGAAAAGCTAAAATATTGTCCTCTTTCACCCAAAACTTTGTAATTCTGCCATCATCACTAACTGTCTTAAAATTTCTGTTTTTTAACGAAGGGGCTTCGGTTTATAACGGAGCAGTTTATCCGATTAGAATTATTAATGAAGTCTGGAAACAATGTAGAGTTGATCTGCTTCATATTTGTTATTATATTGTTAAAAGGAATGAAATAACGATAGTTGTATTCTTTTAAGAAACAATTTGTTATTAGTTAATGTAACAAATTATATTAATATTGATAAATATTATATTTTTGTGTTTATCACAATGAGAAAAAATACTATTACAATTGATGATCTCTATGTGAAACAGATTCAAGTAGATTAATTTGTAAATATATAATGTAGCTAAGGCTTCTTGTAATTCTATATTATCTGGAAACAGTTTCAAAACTAAACAGCTAATTGCAAAGCATTTGGCTTAAAATAACTACAGTTTTATAAATATTCCAGTACCTTGACAGATTAGGTGTATTTAATATGCTCCTACCGAAAAAATAATTTTGTACTTAATTTCAAATCTCTTACTGTACCCGACTTTTCTGTACCCGAATTAAGTTTTCTGTAGATAAACTCTTTCACTATAAGTTGAAACCAAGAAAGTTAGTTGACAATTTCCGTACAGGCCTAACGCTAGTCAGTGAATTTAAATTTAGCCAGTGACTGTTGTATAAATCATGCAATCAACTCCCGAGTGATATTCAGAGTGTGTTTTCTCCCAAATTCAAAGTACATCCTCCATTTGCCGAATGATAAGTACTGTTGTTACTCTCAAAGTGAGATATAAACACCACATTTGAGAATGTCTCCTCAAAAGAGGGAAATGAAGAGGAACTAATCGCACTGGAGTGGACCATAACTTAACTTAGAGGACTGGGTGTAAAAGTTGGCACTTTTCCCGCTTCTTATTTTTTCAGGCCAAGGAATTGGATGTCGTAAACTAGAGAAATTGTCGACTTTGACACAAGTTTTGGAGTTCCAAATGCATTGTTAAGGAGACAACAAACCGCTTGTTTGCGACAACACTGTCATAACTCCAAGAGAGCTATTTTTCAGGAGAGGCATTTTAGTACATGTTATGTACGTACATTTATTTGTATATCGTTAGGACATTTAGCCTCTCTAGCGGTACATTTTCTATCTATGATTATGAAACTTTTACCAAACTAATTAGTATTTTATGATTTATATGTCTATACTTGAAAATACATGTTTTTGTTTTTATGACGTTATTCCTGCAAACAAGCGAAACATAGATTAAATACATCCAGTCAAAAGAACAATTTCTTCATAATTGATTTGATAAATTACTAGCCGTTTATTGGTCGGATAGCTTTCCATAAACATTTATTTAAAACAATGGTAATTATTATATGGTTTCGTTATATAAATTGGAAACAAGTTAAATCATTTGCTATTGAATCAAAATACAGTTCTGTAGCATTTAACTATATACATTTAACCAGATGCATTAACCATATCAAATACTGGCTCTCAATAATATGAGTAAAATAGGAAATATTTTACATGTCATATTCACAGGTCAAAATTGTTGGTATAAAAGTTTGATGGAATCCGAAAATTACGTGAAGAGAGAAGAGATAGCAGTGGATGTTATAAATTAAAATAACTCGCTGTGATTTTTTTCAACTTATGAAAAGACCCATTATAACACTGATGTTTTGAATGAAGTCTTCGGATAATATTCATGATAAATACTATATGTTAATCTAATTCTGTTAATTTTGAAATCTCTAACATTGTTTATTAGTGAGATTATTTAAATAAATTTTTAACAGCAGGTAAATAAACATTATTAAGTCAAGGGAGACTTTTAACAATAGATAAACATGACTGTAGAGTTAATTCTTTGATACATATTTGTTCGAACAAATCCATTTACAACATCATTTAATGATATATTATTAAAAAATTTTAAGGAAAAGAAGCAAACCTTCTTTAAATAATTAAAAAAACAATTATCTTTATTTAGACAATGAACATTAGAAATAAAAGATAAGCTTCTTTGCTCTACGATTAATATATAATGCTATTTTCTCTTTTCGTCAATGCCACATTTTGCGCATTTTTCAATGCGATTTTACCACAAAAACTACAGAATTACTTTGGAATGTATTTTACAATCATTAAGTTCTTTTTCTTTTTCATTTTGAGTGAATGCAATGATATTTTACATCAAGAAAAACATCAGGAAAGGAAGTGTATAAGAAAAATAAAGAGTTTTGAATATTCACATCGGTTTCTTTAACTAACTGAAAATTATACGATTGTTATCACTATTTTGAAATTAATATATAAATGTTTATAGATAGATGATTAGAGAGAGAAAATTTTTTCAATTGCCAATTAATTATGCATTTATAATATAAACATTAAATTTGAAATACAATCGTAAAGAGATAAATAATAATTCATAATGACTTTAAATAATATCAAACACGATCGAAGATATATAACTTCTTATGCATTTAAAATATTTGTCTAAATAATTCATATTTCATATAATTAATTTATAGTATTATCCATTTACATTTCCCTAGAATTTCAAAGGATTTGAGTAATTGAATTAAAACTCTGGAGGTTATAAAACAATAATTAAATTTCTTTTGTTAATTAGCTTGATTAAATTGAAGTCGTAGCCTCGAGACGTAAAAGAATAATACGTTCTCTAATTGATAGAGAAATGAATGAATTATTCATTATGTGAATTACATAATAAAATATTCAATGTTTGTTTATATAATTATATATTGTGTTGTACCACATGTTATTATGTTGTATACCACATGTTATTATGTTATGTACCTCTTGTTATTATGTTATGTACCACATGTTATTATGTTATGTACCACTTGTTATCATGTTATGTACCACTTGTTATTATGTTATGTAGGGTCGGGAGGGGCGAATCTCGCGCAGCAGCACACGGGGCGAATCTTGCGCACCACATGTTAAAAGGGCTATGAACGTGCTAGCCCAATAACAAAAATAGTCATAGACCGGCTCAAGTATGTAGTAACTCTGTACAAAATTAAAACAGCTTACAGGCATTTATTCATAGTTGAAATAAATCACATTTAAGACCATATGAAAAGTACCTAGTCGAAAATTCCTTTTACCGAATTACTCTAAAAAATAAATTTGTCAGAAAAAAAATTCTATCCAAGATAATGAACTGAAGTTTTCAGTCCATGATGATCATTGACTTTAATTGCCTCAGTTAAAATTACAAGGTTCTAGACTTTCTAATTTTTTAGTTAGCGAAGTTTTTTCGTGCGCAACTATTCGCCCCACCATATTTTGCATGGAGGGGCGTATATTGCGCACTATAGAAATTTATTTTTAGGCCATGAAACAGTTTTCAATGCCTAATACTACTCTCTATATATCTGTATTTCATCATTTTCAACTAAAAACATACACATTCCACATATATTTCAGATAATAGGTCGAAATATGAAATTGTAAATCAGGGTGAGTTTGAAGTCATTAATAAGTCTTTTCTGTGAAATTTATATGTAGTTAAACATATCAAACATCACTATACATGTTTATCATTTGCTTTTTTATTAAGTATAGTTATATAATCTTATCATTCGGTTCTTTTTAATAAAATCGAAAATATCAGGTCTAAAATGACAGGGTTAAATCATCGTACAGGGAAACCCAATTCTGATATCTTTATGCTTTTAAAAGTTGCAAATCGACATTGCACCATGTTGTGAATAGTAGCTTCGTTGACCTTGTCATTTCTGAGGATTGTCCTAGAAGTGTAGAAGTGGGAGTACTTGTTCGAATAAAGAAAATGGCTAAGAATGTTTGTGCAATGTTGAAGACTCGAAGAAATACTTGAAAAATTCAAAATATAGCTAAATACATGAATGTGATACAGACTTTAATTAGAATCATCATCACGAAGGATCTTCAGTTGTCTTACTACAAAATGAGAGAACACTAAGTCCTCACACTTCTTAAAAAGCAAAAGAGACTTGAGAGAACAAAGGTCCTTCTCAGAGAGCTTAAAGCGGACACGACAAGGTATGAAATAGATTTTTTTAACGAAAAACTCTTCATTATTGAAGCCAACCCAATTCAATATTCATGATCAGAAGATATCCTAGATTTCCCCTATTTCGAAAACTTGGGAGTCTCCTCTGATTCTCGTGGAGAACGTCCTAAGATCAATCCTCTTTAACAGTATTTTGGTTCCAGCTATTGGATTGATGAAAAAAAAACACTTCAACAAAATCAATCATTTATCTTCCAACAAGATGGTGAACTTGTTTACTACTTAAACAAGACACATGAGTGGTGATCACGTCAATTGCCAAGATTCTGTCGCAAAGAAATTTGGCGTCTTCGACGCCATATTTCAACCCAATAGATTTCTGAATGAAATCTATTGAAACAGCATAGTGGCCTAAAATGCCGTTCCTTGTTTGAGGACGAGGAGCCACACGGGTAAATCATAGTGTGGACGTTCTGTGGTCACTGGGGCACCTGTGAATAACCACAATAATCCACTTCTGTGAATAACTATTAAAGCTCACGTTGGTACTATTGACAACGAAACTGATGATTTCATAGAAAAGGACGTAGCAGAGATCTTCTGGCGCAGAACCTGAACTGTTGGTCTTTGAAAAACACCAAAGGAATTAGGTGGGTCAACCTACCTTCTTGTAGACGGACCAAAGAACGCTCCCTCTTTGAAAGAGAATGTCAAAAGCTATTGCTAATAACCCGATTGAAACTTCTTCTTCTATCTTGGGATCATTTGGTCCTAAAACAGTAATACCTTTGGTCCTAAAACAGTAAAACAATAATACTTGCCGACGATCTGGTCTTAGCCCAGAAACATTACCTCATAATGTTGTTGTGGAATGTTCTACCTATTACAAGACTAGGGACACAACTCTGGATGAAATTTTACTACCTTCATAGTATCATTATACTCTCAAATTCTGATACATTTTTACCTTTCTTGAAAGAATTGAAAGACTGGAAGAGTTCAACGACTAACATTTAGGTCTAGGGGATTCAGTACATATGGACCCTCTCTTGGCCTGGGTATCTCCCCGACCTTACAATGGCAAGTGAATATTCCACGTAACCTAATAGATGTACGAAAAATCCATTTGCTTCTATATTCTTATTATCGTAATTTCAGAGACGTAAAGTGAAAATATCTCAGTGTAACAGTATTTTGAATAACGTTTTTAGATATGTATGCTAAATTGGTTATATGTATATGCTATATTTGACATCTAAAGAGAATTATTACTTTCATAGATTGCGTAAGGTTATCTTTTGGGGCGACATATTTTTGTTTGTCATCTTGTTGCTCACATAACTCAAAAAGTCTTCGATCAAATTACTTTGAATTTGGTAAGACGATCGATTGACTAATCTCCAGAAATGATCTGATAAAATTTTGGGAGCTAGCCGGTCAAAGCTGAAGGTCATTTATAACTCAATAATTCAAAAAGTTTTCAATCAATTTGTCTGAAATTTGATGGGGACGATTGGTCAATATCTAGGAACGGTTTGGTAAGTTTTTGGAAGCGGTCAGGTTAAAGGTCAAGTTTATTTATAACGCAAAATGTATTCAATCATATTAACTGAAATATGGTCAACGGTTGGTAATTATCCAGGCAGGAACCAATTTATTAGATATTGGGAGCAATCAGGTAAAAATAAAGGTCAAGGTCATTTATAACACAAAAGAATTCAACCAAATTGTCTGAAATTGGGCGGGGACGATGCTTCAATATTCAGGAATCATTTGTTTATATTTTGAGAGTGAACAAGTTAAAGGTCAAGGTCATTTGTAAGCGGTGGCAAAAGCATGCGCTCTATGAGTGCCCGTCATCTAGTTATTTATTATATTTATAGTTACATAATAAGTAAATATAATAGTGTCATACTTCGGATAAACTAATATTACAAGCATAAATTAATCCTGAATAGAAAGCAACATTCATGACGTCACACATACATTCTACAAACTTTACGTAAACAGGTCGAAAAAAGTTTGTCTCAAGTTTTGAATTTGAATCATATGATTGTTTATGCTTTTAAACACATTGGAATTATTGTTATAGTAAGTATCTAGACACTCAATAGTGCTATTTTTCACTATGGAAAGGAATTAATGGGTGCGCAGATATTCGCCCCTCTCGCGCGCATGAATCGCCCCATCAAGGACAATTTCAATTGCGCACTACTTTCGTCAATAACTCAGATTATACAAACGCTAATTTTTTGTCCATTGGATGGTGTATAGAAGGCCTTATTGCGGTTCTTCATGTCAAATATTATTTGTCTATCTGCAAAAACTAAGTTGCAAAACCCAAAAGTTTTTACTGCGCAAGATACGCCCCTCCCGACCCTACCACTTGTTATGATGTTATG